>JAMKCH010014046.1:0-32513 GCA_023653785.1 Ophioderma brevispina | reverse complement strand
TTAGCACGACGCTTACCATACAATACTCAACATGGGGCTGGATATACGGCTTAGATTTTGTTTACAACTTTTTCCTGGCCCTACCGAATCATTAACAATGTGAGAGAAGGCTGTAAAATCACCCGTTCTTCAGGAAAACGTCCTCGTCATCAAGGACGCGGATAGAATTGGTATTACAAATGGGACCGACCATTGAGACTGTTTCTTTCTGGTCAGTGCAAGCTATTTTCCGGCAGATGGGAAGATTTATTCCGGTACGCGTCAGCGATCAAGCATCTCCCATTTGAGAAGCAATTTGATCAATGACGACTCACTGCGCCATGGGCAGGTGAGTTGCCCAAAATAGTGCGCGGCGATCGGCGACTATTTTCGCGGTAGCGAAATTTTTAATGTGGTATAGAGGTTTCTGTTCTGGCCCAAATGAGACAGTTTGTTTAAAAGTAAGGTCCGGGGGTATGCTATCGAGACGCAGTGTATCTGCCATACAACTCAGTACTGATAACCAGATATGCCCTACGTGCTTATGTCAAAATCCCAATTTTATAGTGATAAACATTTTTTAATTGTCCGAAAACAAACCACATATTTTTGCACAAAAGCAGCAAAAAAAAAAAAACCAAGATAAAACAAAGAGGGGCGTAATATTTAATAATGCATACCATCCCAGAACAGAGACTAAATTTTAAAAAGGTATAACCTTTTAAGCCCACTTACCTGTTGCTCAGGATCTCTGTGGTGCTTTGTCCATCCCCAGCTCGTAGAGCTTGATCCTTGGCATTATGTTGTCGTTTGCTGAATAGACTGCCAGGATGTGGCTTGATGTTTTGTTTCTACAGGCCAGAATAAGTTAAATGTTATACTGACAAGCATCTATATAACATCGCAAACATTTGTTTTTAAGAGACAAGAATTTGCTGTACACATGTATCGTATGTGTGTAATGTGGGCATAGGTACTGTTTACACAAAGTTGTTGAAAACACAATTTTTCCCCAGCCTTGGCAGCAGAAATGAGCATTGGCAGTAACACAGATAACAAAACATCTGTACACCTACAAGACAAGTTGATTGGTAAACAGAGAAGCCTCTGTGGTAATTTTCATGACAATTTACCATAATTTGGCGTAATTACATTTGCTTCCCCGAATCTTCTAATATCTAAATGTGTTTCTTGAGCTTAGTGTTACTTGATATTTTGATTTTTGCTGACTACTGCTTAAGTGTGCATGATCTGTTGAATTTGGTGTACTCTGCATGTGATAATAGGTGGTAAAGTATTTCCTACTATCGATCAGCATAATCACCACTTTCATTTGTGGGCAATTGTCACCATCAGAGTTACCACATTGAATATGGTGGCGGCTCTACCCAAAAGCGAGCAAGTGTGTGTAATCCAAAATTACTTCAACTCTGTAAATATTTTCGGGAACTTGTAGGCTGCTCATCAATCACTTTAAAACTTTATTACCTTGTTTTAAATGGAAATTATTAACAGAGTTACGAGGTACTGTCTCTTAGTATCAACTACTTTAAAATATTTGTACTTCTTAGTCAGTTTCTGCAGTCATATCAAAGTGAATTCATAGTTTTAAGTTCCATTCGAGAATGCACCAAGCTTCGCTTGGGTGTAGCTCCTTTTGCATGTTACCATTGCAATTACAATAAACATTACACTTGAGATGACTTTATTGGTGGCAGCTCATCATGCTTCCAAATTCGCCCCCCCCCCCCCAACTTTAGCATTTTGTAGAAAGAAAAAAACAATCGCTAATCCCCTAAAAAATTCTGGTTACGGGCCTGGCAATAATGTTAGATAGACTACTGCATATTTTTAGTTTCTCGTGCATTGGGAAAAATCAATGCACCACGGTCGCTTTAGTTTGACCAGACTCAGATGCCGATGCGCTCCTGTGAGGGCTTGTGTCCATTTATTTGTCATCAAGCTGCAGCGGGTGTGTATTGATTTTTTGGCCATACACTCAAGCAGGCCAATTAACCTGTACTTCATACAAGAAACTAGTAAATCTAGTCACCATTCAATATACATGTTCAAATTTCAAACCTTTATTTGGTCTTCAATCCTTGCCAACTGCTTCATCCTTGCCTGTTTCCACCTCTTTCAGTTCCGGATGTCTCTGAACATCAGATTCTGTGGCACGTAAAGTATCTAGTAATGAGTTTGTTGAGTTCTTAGAGTTGTTATAAGTTGAATGATTCTTTACAAGACCACCATTAGGAACAAATTTCTGAAATGACTTTTGGACGTTGTTGATGCCTCTGTTTTGTCCTTGCTGAAAGTTTGCTTTTTTGTAGAATGGTGTGCCATTTGGTGTCCACTGGTTTGACTGCAAAGGCCGCTGAGGTACAACTTGGATCTGTTCAGTGTGGCCCTGGCTGGGAATTCTGCTAGGGTTAGTCCTCACAGCAGGGTTACTACTTACAGCATGTGATGAAGTGTTGACTATCTGAGGTGTCTGTCTCTGGTGACTGGGAGCACTGGATAGAATGTAAATGAACAATATCATAAAGGTTAGAAATTGTGTTTGTAGGTATCGTGGATGTCGATCAAAATAAGAACAATCTGGATACTTTCATATTTTTTATTAAAGGTGTTTGTTCCGATTAATGTGTACCGTGTTTTCTATCTGATGAGAGCTTAGCACATCCCCGCCAAGTATTGTGAGAAATAAACTTGCGGTTTTGATAGTAGAAGTGATAATGCACATTCCAAAGCCCTATTAACTACTGTGCTAATATTGATGGTTAACCATTAAAATTGCATATTTTTGTCTGTATCTTGGGGAAAGAAATGTATTTAGAAGCTGAAATTTCAGGACGACAATGAGAAGGTGATTTAAATCAACATCTGACGTTACACAAATCATGCTGTTTGGGCCACCAGCACTTCTAATTTTAGGTATATATGATGGCAAACAGTATACCAGAAAACATTTTTTAAAAGACAAGTCCTTGCAGCTTACAGGAAACAAAATTGTTTGAGGCAGAATGTTTATATGTTCCTGCATAATAATGTGAATATAATAATGGTAATCTTTTTACAATTGTTGCTATTCCTTTTTGGCTTTGTTTACTTACACAAAAAAGGGGCTGTTTTGGTGGTCTTGATGACTTTGTTTTAAGCCCTTAATTTTAAGCATTATTTTTAACTCTGTTAAACTGAAATAAGGTGAAGATAAAAAGCCTGTTTATCATCATTATCCAATACAGATAAAGCATGCAACAAAACTGTTATGAGTGGTCAGAGCTTTTCACTACCACTTTTAAAACTAAGATTAACTTACCTGATATTTACTGGTGTTGTTCTGTATGGTATAAATGACTTGCTTTGGCTGTGTGACATAATACTGGATCTATCTGCCCACTGACCTAAAAAAAATTGAAAATTTAAACTTTAAAGTAAATATTATGAATGGCTTAAAAATACAATCACATAGCTTAACTTCCTTTACTGTTCTCGACCAGCAGTACGAAGGGATGCCATTGTTTCAATACTACACCTGCTGAAGTGGCTCTTTATATAGCAAAGCATTTTGCCTCATTATCTATTTGCAAGCAAAATGGTTACATAAGCCCTTGGAATGCTTTATTAGGGAAGCTCTTTCATGCCATAGAGTTAGCATTATAATCATTTTGATCAGGCGCATAGCCAGCCTGGTGGTTTCCGAGGGGGCAATTTCCCGGTAGGTGCAACAAATTTCCCGATCACAAGCAAACATTTCCCGGTCGCAGGGCAAAAGAATCCGAAAAAGGGACTGATTTAACATGAATATCCATGTTTTATTTCCCCTCAAGTTTTTTTTTTTCAGAGGGGCACTCTTCCCCCCTTTGCCCCCACCTGGCTACGCCACTGATTTTGATCATGGTTCAGGACTAGCAAGTGCAATCCAGTTGATAGTGATATTGGGGCTATACAAAACACTTTGATTGGTAAATATGCATGGCAGTGATGTCCAAACATGCTGGAATATGTATAAAACTTGCAGCAACAGCTTGTATACATGTATCTCCAAGTCTTGGCAAACTCCCTGGTAACTAACTGGATCACACCCGTTTTGGAATGCATTTGTATGCCATAGACTTAACATTATGATTTTTTTTCATGGTTCATGGCTAGAAAGTGTGATGCAGTTGATATAATTTATGGAACTCAGTAATTAACCTCACTTTGACTCTTTCAACTCCAGACTTTACTAGCCAGGGCCCATTGGGAGGTTGGTTGAACTATTTCTAATTCTATGCAAAAGTGGACCAACTTCTGGAGTTCATTGGGCTTTTTATTAATGATATATATAACAAAAGTATTTTCACATATTTGTTAGAATTCCTTATTGAAACAGGTTACTTGGGGTGAAAGTAAAAAGTATGGTTTAAATTCAAGACTCTATAAAGTCAATAGGCAGTTGGAATTACAATTATTTTGATTACTGGAATAGGCCGGTTACAAAAGTGATAAGGCTCTTAGGCTCTTCCATGAATATTTCTTGTCGACAAATTTCCATGGTTGTCGCATTGTCGCCAACCTTGTCGAAAACAGCCTTGTCGATACCAGCCCTAACGCCAGGCCCGTAGCCAGGAATTGATTTGGGGGGTGCGGATTTGCCAGAAGTGGACCTTTTTTGTCGAGAAACAATTTTTTTCGGCTCGCTCCGCTCGCCGGTTGCCCCAAATATTTTTACCGTCGCATCCAAAATCTGAAGGGGGGGACCAATGAAACATCATCGGCGTTAACAAATCGCTATAATTATAGTAGTAATGCGTGCAAAACAACTGTATTGACCAGGTAGCCACAACCATGACAATAACATGCGCCAAATTTAAACACTCCAAGCGGACCTTCATCATGGCAAAGCGGACCTTCAACATGATAAAGTGGACCTTGTCATTTTTGGGGGGGGGGGTGCATCGCACCCCCCGCACCCCCCCTGGCTACGGCCCTGCCTAACGCACACACGCGTATAAAGGCGGTGCGCAAATATACAAGCCACACAGCTGTCTGAACGTGTTGGCATCACTGACTCGAGGAAGGTAAATGGAGTATACTTTGATTAGACCCTTTTATCCATAACCATCTAGAGGGCTCCCTTATGCTATATTGTACAGATAATCAACCAGGGACTGCTCACCATAGAAAAAAGGTATGCTTGTTTGGGATCTCACCTTCTGACCTCACCATAGAGTAACAAAGGGATTCCTCCAAAAATCAGGATGGATGTGTAACTAGCTGAATCTTTATACGGTACGGGTCAAATTCTGGCCAATAGTGATCGAGAGTATTGCAAATGCGATGACAAGTATGTGATTGAATACCAGACAGGCTGTCACCAGCAGGGTAGTACAGTCACAAGGCATTAACCACTAATAAGAAAAATACATCACGGTCCGGGGACCGCGAGTGTCATCTGCCGTCGCGGTTTGTGAATGGGGCCAAAGGTCACATGAGGTCACCAAGGTCACATGAGGTCACCAAGTTCACATGAGGTCACCAAGTTCACATGAGGTCACCAACATGTCACCCCATCCCGCCCCCTCCTTTTCACCAAGCTACATCATTGTAGCCCTTACGGAACTCATGTGGCATGCAATATATTAAGGGTTAACATTCTGACCGGCCAAAGGTCACATGAGGTCACCAAGGTCACATGAGGTCACCAACATGTCACCCCACCCCACCCCCTCCTTTCCACCAAGTTAAATCATCATAGCCCTTACGGAACTCATACGGCATGCAATATATTATGGATTAACATTTTGACCACAGAGACACACACAGATACACAGACATGCGACCAGAGTAATCCCTATGTGCCGAATATTTATTAATCTTTTCCTGGAGATGGCCAGCGCACAGGACTGTTGAAAAAAAAAAACATGTGCGCTGGCAGGACTCGAACTGGCAACGTCCATATTACTAGTGACGGCGCCCTTACCAATTGAGCTAACAAGTCAGGGTTGGTAGAGGAGCGATAGATATTACATTTGTATCTATAGGTGTTAGGTTCGAAAGGTGTCCATCGCTTTCCTAGCGGAGAGCATCAGAACGGTATATTACATATTAACGGTATATTTACGTATATGTAAATATACCGTTCAGATGCTATCCGCTAGGAAAGCGATGGACACCTTTCGGACCTAACACCTATAGATAATATCTTTTGCTCCTCTACCAACCCTGGCTTGTTAGCTCAATTGGTAAGGGCGCCGTCACTAGTAATACGGAGGTTGCCGGTTCGAGTCCGGCCAAGCGCACATTTTTTTTTTTTTTCAACAGTCCTGTGCGCTGGCCATCTCCGAGAAAAGATTAATAAATATTCATCCTTGTCAGCTGGAGAACTAAGTAGTTAAAGGTCCATGGTCCGATCGCTAATAGCCTCGTCCCCAGAACCCCAAATTTTACCGGAAGTGGTCAAAATTTTAGTATCAGAAGAAAGCTACTATTTTTCTCATTTACCCTGTGAAATCTTAGGGCTAAATGATGTTTGGTTTGGGAGTTACGAGCGATAAGTGTACTCGTCATTTTGGTCGAAAACGAGGACCATATTAGTTTTACACAGTACTCTATGGGGCTCACAAAATCACGTTCTAGCTGTCACATCAAAAACGGTTTGAATATCGGCGCGAAACTTTACAGATGGGGCTTTTAGGTGAAGTCCTATCTATCAAGATGATAAACATTTATATACTTAATCGGAATCAGAGGGCCATCCCCGTTAAATTCCATCCCTATGTGCCATTTACATTGCATTCTTGCAGATGACACAAAAAATGGAGGTGCCTTGCAGATGAAAATGAGTATGACTGAACAGAGGTTTACACAAAGTTTGAGAAAGAAATCTAGAGACTGGTTTTAAATGAGGATCTGCAGAGTAGACTAATCCTGAGCAAATTTATCCTAAGCACTGTGCAACAAGTTTAAAAACACATGGGGATATGGTTAAGAATGAGTTTTGCAAACGGAACTCTGGTATTCTGCGGACAGCTGTAAGGAAAAGACGCATATTACAGCTTCAAGTATACCCTTTTGATGGGATGAGTCATACTTGCCCTTTGCATGGCTTACCACTTGCAAGTAGGTCAAAACTATAATTGGAATGAAGGTATAAGTTATAACATAACAATGCATTCACCTCTTGCAAGGTTACTGGTTTTGTATGGAGAGAATTCACTTTCAGAATAAAAAAAATGCTCTTATTCATATTGCTCCCAGTTTGACACACTCCACACAAATGGCAAAACGTGCAACTACCGAGACATTTTAAGTTTATGATTCTGTGTCATGGCAAAAAGCACACATTACTTACAAATGTTACAATTATTATGCAGAAACCTAATACGAACAATGTATAAAATTTGACAGAATTATACAAAAGACAACTTCTTGTTCGCCGCTATGAATTTCTTACAGTTTAAGATTACAGTATATGGCTAACTTGGTTCTTCAAAATGTAATTGGTGCAATGGTAGTTTTTATTTTTAACAGTAAATCCAGTTTAACTTAACTGTAAGTTGAAAGATTTCAACACTCCAATTCTATAACTTACCTGCAGGTGAGGAAGAGACTGGTTGCTGTCTTCGGAACGGGACAAACTGCTTCCTGGACTCTGAATCGGTACAAAAAAATATTAAAAATTTTAAGGACATGAGAATGAACATTTGCAAGACATCCTTAAAAGGAGAAAATCCTACAATTGAGCATAAGTGCCAAACATTGGGCTGCAAATAAATAAAAACATGTAAATTCAGGCAACAAAAGCCTCAATTGTCTTGGCAAGTAACAGTTTTTGCCCTTGATTGTTACTTATTTTGAACAATCGAATTCCATTATTAGCATGCAGTACCAGTGAAAGATCAAATTCTATACATGATGAAAATTTTAAAGCCTTTGTGGAATCAGTCCCTTTCTTCTGTATTTAGTTACAACCAACAATCACAAAGATTTGTAGTACTCTAATAATGACTGAAGTTGGAGTGTCCATTCCAGAAATGATTACCATGCTGACCATTTCTTTCCACAGACTGCCAACTATTTCTTCCCTCTACAAATAGAACTTCCCTACCCTAACCCTGCCTCACACATTCTGCACTAGTAATAAATGTTCTGCATTGAAAGTAGGCCTTTTAATGTAGTCAATCATAAGCCTTTTTTCCAAATGGACTGACTCACCTCTTTGGACATGCAGTGCCACTGGCTTTTACTCGAAATGAGTTTTTTTTTTCCATTTTCACTACTAGACAAGTGATATTCTGTAAGTTGCTTTTGGTTCATGCAGATAAGTCTTTCCAAAATTATTCACAATCCCTCCCCAAATTGAGATAGCACTTATACAGACTTGCATCCTCCGACACTCAGACTGCAAAGCTAATTTATCGTAATTTAATATATAGAACCTCTCCTTCACTATCAGAAAACATTTCATTTTTTATAGGTCTACATAAATATAATTATGTTGACAGATTGAACTTATTCATGGCTTTAGTCTTTCTTGATTATGTATAAATTCTCTCTACATTCATACGATGTCCTTCCTTTGTTGTTTTTCTTTTGAAAAGCTTTTTTGTTTTTAAACTTCATAACGGCTGCATAATATAGGTTTATTTTAGTTTTTCACCAACACTGTGAAATTCTTCCCACAGGAGTGTTGTTTTTCGCCCATATTTGCCACAAATAGCGAAAGAATAGACACCTAGACTGAAGTTTTAACATAAATTCAAGCACTAACCACAGTAACTTGAACCTTAATTTAAACCTTTACTTTTTTTTTTTTTTTTAAATTATAAATTACAATCTGATCTATAGTTCTTTGGCCATTAGTCACCGTTCCTGTTTCCAAGTGTCTACCATTGCGAGTATTTTGCTGAGGGACCACACATGATCTCCATTTGAAATTCTGTTTCTGCCTGTTTTTCTTGGGAGAGGGAAGACTTTGTTGCAGCACTTGAATCATCATTCTTGAGTCTGGTTCAAATCTTCTGCAAAATAACTGTCTTCTTTTGCATTGATCTTGAGGACTCGTCCAGAGGAGTTGGTCGTTCTTGGCTCGTCGTTCCATAAGCAGACTCTTTGCGACTTTTAATGACTCCTTCCTGAAACCTCCACTGCCTTCCACTTGCTGTTGTCAAACCAACAAAGCTCTTCTTTGGTGGTTCCTGCTGGCGGAGTGTTTCCATTGTTCTTGGGAGACAACACATTGTCCTCGATTTGAAAAATCTTGAGCTTTCTTTAATGAATCCTCTGAAATGTTAAATTTTTCCCACTTGAAGCTTGTTGAAATCCATCAAAGTTGGTGCCTTGCTACTTTTTCATCGGTGATCGCTCATCATTGTCATCTTCAGCTAGCAGTTGTCTTTGCCTTTTGTACGATTCACTTGAACACTGACTCTGATCCACTATCTTTTTGAAAACCAACAAATTTACTACCAGTAGTATTTGGTGATGGGTGCTTATCTGCCACTGATGGTCCTGTTGCTGTACTGACTTTCCTTTGTCAAACATCAGCTTTCCTGAAAGAGTTTTGAGCTTTCTGTAGAGACTCTTTCGATACACGAACCTTATTTCTACTTGCGGTTTGAAATCCAACAAAACCTTCACGTGAAATCTGATTATTGGGACTGTCTGGTCCCTATCCCCTGTCCGATTAATTCCTGCAATTGTTCAAAGTCTCCTTTAGGCCAAAAAATCCGAGCCCTCTTTTTTTATAATGATCTTCAGATACATGACCACCTTGTCCTCCACTGGCAAGTTTGACACCACAAAACCATGTTTGTATATCTACGGAAGATGCCAATTTGCATTTACCTTAGGTTTCAAGCGCTTGAAGGATTCAGTTCACCAACATCATTGTCTCCTGCCAAAAAATTGGTGAGCTCTTTGCAAGGCATCTTCTGATACATGAACTTTATTTCCACTTGCCGTTTGGAATCCTACAAGATTGCCTCTTTGATTGGATATAGTTGAAGTCTCCAAAGATTCATGCCTTTGTGTACTACTGTTAGTTTCTTCAGTCAAAAGATTTGCTTTTTGAAGGGATGACTCCGATATCTGGACTTTGTTTCCACCTGCTGTAAGAAAACCAGTGAATGATGGTACAGATTGGTCATCATTTACTGTCCTCTGCCTTTTGACAGTTCCAATTTCTTCTCTATCTTCGCCTTCATTCAACAAATTTCTGGCTATCTTAAGAGATGCATCAGATACATGCACCTTGTTCCCACTGGCTGTGCAAAATCCTACTTCTAACTTAATACTTGATGGGATGGATCCTTCAGCATACTTTGATCCATTAGAAAATTGACTATTTGAATCTGGCATGCTACTTTCACTGATAAGACTTCTAGCTTTTTCAAGAGATTCAACAGAAACATTGACTTTCTTACCACTTGCTGTTTGAAAGCCACAAACACCTGCAATATCTTCACCAAAAGTCTCTTCTCCAACTACTGCAAGCATATGCTTTGCCTTTTGCAGTGCATCAGTTGAAACTTTCACTCTTTTTTCCACTTGCTGTTTGAAAGCCACATGACTCATTTTTCAATTTGGTGTGTGCGCCTGAGGAAGACGGAATATTTGCCATGCCATTTACATCACACATACCCTTTCTCCTATCCTTCGCAGAGTCATGCAAGTGCTCACATTTACTATGCTCCTGTTTTGCTTTGTCTAGAGGTTCCTGTGACACTGCTTTTTTAATGCCATCAGCTCCTTGAAAACCTGTGTGGTCCTCTTTATCACATGAAGTCAACTGAAGCTGCTGTTCCATTTCTTGGAGCTCAGCAAGTACATTCTTTGCACTTTCTGAAACATTCAGAGGATCGTCATTTCTTACATACAGCAATTTCTTCTCGTCCTTGTTCACAGCCCCTCCATCTAATTCACTGCATAAAGTGTTTTGAGTATTCATAAAACCTTGGTTCAGTGAAGCATCATGCTGGAACCCTTGGGAGCCAACAACTGAAGTATCCATCATGTCTGTGCTAGCATTTTGGACTTGATCATCTCTGTGATTTGCTTCTATCCTTGCAATCAAATGCAAGTCCTCTTCTTTGATCAAGCTATCTTCAAAGTTATCAGCATCACCTTGCAGTACCACTTTCACAACAGCCTTGTCTGGGTCAAATTTTGCATCTGAATCCTTTATTTGATTATCATGCAAATCCATCTTTTTCACTTGTAATTTATCAGTCTCTGCTGCAGATGGATTACCGGGAACCCTGTCTAGATCTTGGGTGTAACTTTCATCTTCTGCTTGCATAAATGCATACATAAGTTCCGTGTGCTCTGCTGCTTGGATCTCGTGCTGAGCCTGACTAAGGCTGAGACCATCATCTGAAAAGCCATCTTGTGCATCTAATACTGCTTGCATTTTGGTGGAATTATGAGGTAGTTCTACTTTGATATCTTCATTTTCAGCCAGTATGTTATTTGTGATATTGTCTTTACCTTTAATTTGTACCTTTTGATCCAAAGTGTGAGAAATTAGCTTGTCCTTGTGGTCTTGACCTTTATATCCTTCCAACTGTGACAAATCTTTCACTTTTGGTTGATTTATTCTTGGCCGACTGATGTGTTTCATGACTGGGGCATTGTTGGGTGTATTGATTCTAGCTGGAGGTTTGAATGGCCTGAAGCCTTTTGGTAATTTGCTGTAGTCTTTCTTTTGCTTTAAACTTGGCTGAGTTTTTGGTGTCTGTCGATGTTTCCCCAATGTCAGAGCACCTGAGAGAGCAGAAGTGTCAGAAACTTTGTGTATACTTTCATCAGAAGTGTTGCTTGTTCCATCGGATAAATTGAGCTGAACAAGCGGCATGCTGTCACCGGTGCTTATACCACTATCCACACTTGACAAGAAAGAGTGTGCCTTTTCTAGGGCCCCATCAGAGATTTTGATTGTTTGACCACTAGCAGAAGCAAACTGCACACTTGATGGTATGGAACCTTCATTTGTTTCTTTGCTTTGTTCCATAAAACACTTAGTTTTCTGTGGGTCTCTAGTTGGACTCATGCACTGACTTCCAACTGTCTTTTCTACACAAGCACTACTTGGAGAAGTGGACGGTATCATTTCTGAAAGATTTTGATGGTCATCTTCTACAAGCTTCTTTGCCTTTCTAAGAGCTTCTTCAGAGATGTGAATCTTTCTTCCACTTGCAGATTGGAATCCTGCAAATGATGAACTGAATGTAGATAATGTTGATCCAGCAGAGTCATTCCTCTTGGTATCCTTGGTTGAAGTCCAATTTAATCCAGGCTTCTTCTGTGTTCTACTACTAGGAAGAGACATGCTCACACTACCTGTGGACTGCTGGGGCAAATCACAATTGTGATCAATTTCTTTCATTAGGGATTGTGCATGCTTCATTACTTTACTCGATATGCAAATACTTTTTCCACTTGCTGATGAAAATCCAACAGTTGTTGGAATGGTTTCATTACTCCTAAGTGCCACCAAATCATTATCTACGGCTTTCATTAAAGTTTGCGCTTTTTCCATTGCTTTAGCTGAAACAGGTATGGCTTTCCCACTGGCTGATGAAAATCCTACATTGGTTGGTATGTGAGCTGCAGATGCTACCAAGGACATGCTTGGTTTGCAATCCATCCTCTTTGACAATACTGATCCTTTGCTAGCTGAGGATAAGAGATCACTTTCTACCACATTTTCCTTTGTTTCTGCATCAAGGATGCCAAGGTTTTCACATTCACTCTGTACTTCACCTATTATTCTGTGAGCTTTTTCCAAAGCTGGTGCTGATATTTTGATTGCCTTACCACTTGCACAAGAAAAACCAACTGTTTCCAAATGTTTTGTTTTGTCAATCTTGGAATTCAAAGATAAAGGTGGATCTTTATTAACGTGGGTAATTCCAGTTGCAATTCGCCGACTTGTTCTGCGATTCTTCCCACCAAGTGCCTTGACTGCTGACTTACCACCTGCACACTTAGGTACTTTACTGTCATCATCACCCAAGTGGATCTCTTGACTGTATATCTCTGCCATCATACCTTTAGCTTTCTGCAAAGAAGCTTTTGATATACCAATGTATTTATTTGCAGCTGTTTTAAACCCAGATGTAAAACAAGCTGGTTGTGGCAAAGTATGAGCAACAGACTTGGACGGAGAAATTTTGGCATTACTTTTATCTGGACGGATATTAACACCAGCTGGGTATGGTGTATCACACTGTTCCTTGTCACGCATACTTTGGACCAGCTCCGCTGGCACATCACCTGGTTTACTCTTGTCTAAATTTGTAGAGTCTGTAATATCAAGTGACTCTTCAACTTCTAAATTCTGATGGAAATCTTCCACTTCTACAGATGTTCTAAGTCTCTTTGGGGGTGGTAAATTGGATCTTCCAAGTCTCCTCCTAGATCTGAGGCTAAGAGGTGCAGTGCTCCTACCAGTTACTGGAGTTGTCTGATTACTTGTGCAAGATTGTGCTGGCAATGTGCTTGATAAGCATTCCTTATTTGAAGTAAATCTTGAATTGCTCACTACATTTGAAGTAGCTGGTTGGCACAATGGTGAGGATGTTTTGAGATTCTGTGATGAATTTAAGGTGTTTTTGGTAGACTTTGAATCTGTCTCTATGGATTTCACAAAAGATGAGAAAGTGACAAAACCTGCATAGGAAAAATCAAAGGAATAAAACAATGACATTCTAATGAGAGCAAAGCTCTAGGAAAACAAAACTTATCTTATTTTCCATCATTGCAATGGTATCACATACTATTTCAAAAAAGCAGAACTCAGAAATTATGTGCGTCCCGTCAACCCCTAGTTGACCTTTGACCTCACATGTTGAGCTAGCAACATATAGACCTACAATGACTGAAAACAGGAGGGTTAACATTTTTTGCACAAAGTCTTTTATAAGTACATTCATCCATCCACTTCAAATGCTGCTCTTTCATAGTATCCTTTCAAAATATTTTGGGGACAATAATATATATATAACAGTACTTAGTGGAGAAAGTTCCTAGCATTTCATGAAAACAAAATTCCCTGAGTGTTGCCTGTGTTTTCCACTAGAAATTTCTAGAATTTCATATTGTAGAAAGTTACAAAAGGGTAGCTGGATCAAAGAACATAATGAGACACTGAGTTTTCCTTGTTTTCTAATAAAAGTAACTGGGAACCCTGTAGAGATCTATAATGCTGCTAAATGTCATAAATAGCACTTTTTACCAAAATGGCTTGGTAGTATTGCACATACAATAGTGTCACGCACCTTCCTCAGCAAAGCACTAGCATTTAAAATGAGCAAAGCATCTCACAGATCAAAGCAGTCTAATATAGGGGTATTCATCACAACCATTTCCCAGGTCATAACAAAATTCATAATGCGGTTGAGCGATATTTTAAGCATTTTTGATTGATTTAAGTCACAGGTAGATTTAATGTACATGCCCCTCTGAAGTCTAAAATTGATGATAGCCACAACGATCATGTAAGTTCAGATTTACAAAAATCACAAATTCCCACCTTACCAATAAATGGAACTGCATCTTGTATTCCTCGTAAAGCTCTGTGTTTCCTTTTGTAAGTTTCAGATTTACGTTGCAAAAAAATATTGCTAAAATTCAACCATAGTCATTGCAAAACAATGCCTGATTGCCCATACATGTAGACTTCTGTAAACCTGTTGCTTATTGTTACTACACTTGGATCCTTGTACTATTAGTGCCGTGTCACTACCTCTGGTATAGTGCTGTCAAACGCGAATTTGTTTGGTCACAAGAGTGAATCACTCGTGCGGACTCGAAGGGAGGCGCTTTTTTGCGCGCCGGCGAACAAAGACGCATTTCTGACGTAACTGTTATGACATCACTGCCACAGAGGTAGTGAACACGTCCTATAGAGCACCTTAAAAAAAACGACCTTTTGCATATCGCTATCATAATTTGAAAATTATATCGTAATAAAATCTCAATTAGCAAATGTTGCCAATCTTCAGTTTACCATACACACCTTAGCTCCTGTTTGGCAGGTGTTACTTGAACGCTTGACTAGCTTCATTTGTTTGTCCCTGCCTCCGCATCACTTCATTCACTGTTTCATCCTCCTCTTTTACCAATGCAAAGTACCAGCCCAATTTGGGTGTAGTTCTACGGAGTAAGTTCTTTCTTTCTATTGGACTCTGCTTTGATAGGGAACTACTAGGGGATGGGTAGTAAAACATTTTGGTTACTTCGCGGTTTCATGCTAAATTGGCTATGGCCTCATCTGGAGTTTCGGCATCTACTCCTGAACCTTGCATTTGTCCATTGCTTGCTGATTTTGGTGCCTCTGGTAGTCTGGTCATCTAAAGAAAGCACCACAGGTCCTGTTGATACTGTGTCTTGCTTTGGTTTGACTTTACCTGGTCGAGTTTTGTTTATCATTTGATTTGTTGACAACTGCGAGGCATTTCCCTCTCTCAGTCTAACTCTCTACTAGTCCCAACTTTAGACCACATGTACTCGATGCAAGTACATCAGCTGCTGGACCTTCAGGTTAACATTGACAAGCTACAAGCTGGGTATGGTGATGCTCAATATTTGATTTCACACCAATTTGTTTCAATTTCTTTCCTATCTTTTCAGGATCAGATAGGCAGCATCAACAGCGCCTGGCAGAGGGCATCGGCGGTTGGGGCGGATCTGAGAGAACAAATCTTTGGTGTCCTGTACTTACATAGGAGTTTGTCATTGGAAATTAAGTTGTGATTGGCATCTGATCCTGTATTTATGGACGGTGGATTGGACTGCTTGGAGTGAGTTTGCCATGTGTGCTTCAAAACTGAAAGACTTGAGTCAGTTTTTACCATTTTAGGTCCATGTAGATCTCTGAAGTTTGATATTCACCGTGTGTTATAGTGGTTTTTTGTTAGGCATACCTGTTCATGTTGAAAGTGTTGTAGTTTACTTTCACGCCTTTTGTACTGGATTGGCTCCAATAATGCCATCAATAGCAATCAGCACCTGTGTCAGTTTTTACTGGCTAATGGTGTAGTACACCTCACTAGATACACTTGAGGAAGTCTTGTATTGTCTTGCACTTTCACAGAGGAAGAAGTTTCTAACAGAACAGACTTATTCTCATCTTCATTTAACCCCTACGGTCTCCTCCTCCTATGCTAACATTTTCTTCATAGTTTTCTTGATAACTTTCTTTAATAATTCACTTTTGACTGCACCTGAATTAGACTTTGTTGCCCAAGTTTTATCCGTCTCTGTGGTGGTGGTTTGCAAGAAAGAACCAATGTCCCTTCTATAGTGACAAGTTATCAGCTGGTTTCATTGTATTATCAACTTTTAGTTTCATCGGACAGCAACCCTTTCCCCGAAGTTTAGTTTCAGTTTTACTTCTAGTCTGTCTCCACATATCATTTTTCTGAGGTATCTTCATGCCTGCCTAATATCCGATTTGACAACACTTGAGAAGATGATACTCTCTGTTTTTGTGATTTTCTCCTACGTGCTGCATCCTAAGTTCTCAAGATTCTCCCTCTCCTTATTACTAGAATGTGCACATTGCTATGACACATTTGATAGCTGACTTTTTGGACCATTTGACATTGGTGTTGGCATGCCACAATCTTGAGAACCAATAATCATGTTTTACTTGAATACTGTATCGTTCTTAGTTTTGAGTCCCTGTCGTTTTCCCCTTATGGTTTGGTGCACCTTCACTTCTAGCAAATGAGGTGCCTTGGTCTTTCTTATCTTCTCCAACCACTTCAGATGGATACTTCCAATATCTTTTTCTTTTTTTGTCTGTCTTTCCTGTCCTGCTTGGACTCTTTCATCACTGTTCTTATTGCCACTCTGGCTTAAATGGTGGAGTGTGACGAGTGTCGGATTCCCATAACAATGTCACCATCTTCATTTGTATAACCATCTCCCCCACAAATAACCATCACTGCAAGAGTATCCTCACTTTGGATTTTGTTTCTTCCTTCAGAGATGACAACACGCATCAATTGTGAACCTGTGTGTATCAAAGCTTTTTTCGTCGGGTGTTACAACCTTGTGTTAATACTTCCTGGGTGTTCTGGGATTGGATTTCATCTTCAGTGAAAAGGCAGAGCCTTTGGCATGCCAATTAAGTTGAAGAAAATGAAGAGAAGCACAAATGAAATGCAACATTAGTCCAATAATTAGAATCTGTATCTTGAAAATCACTATTTATTGAAATGCATGTACAACTCTTTTTTTGCGGTGGAAAAGGCCGCAAGATCTGAATGAGCAAACGAACACCTATTACGTTTGCAAATTAAATGTTATTTCGGACATCATAAGAAGCATTTTAAGCAACCTTTTTTTACATATTATTTATGGTTCATTAGATATCCTTGAGAAATGGTCGTTTCCAAATTTTTAAGTTGATTCTGCTGTGTGCTTTGAACTGGTGCATATTTTGTTCATATTCACATTCACACGAGGCTCCATAGGCCATGTGTGCTAAATTTTGTCTACCTGAATGACAGAAAATACAAAAAATACAGTATTTCTTCCACCGTAAATCAAATCTGGCATGTGGGAGATTTAGGCTTGCATACGAACTGTGAAGCCAACATTCAGATTTAATCTAATCTCAAAAATCTCAATCTTTTTTCAAGGTTAAGGAGGACAATACTCTATTAGAGATCACAAAAGCCCCTTTAACATTTTTATTAACATATCCCGGGGGGGCCACTTTTATTAAAAGGTGGATACATGATGCGTGATGCATGATGCATGAAACGAAAACACGTAAAAAGGGTCCTTTTGTATCCAATCCCACATCAAAAAAATTGTAATTTTGGAAGTAACGAGCAACATTACAAAGGCCCAGATAATAAGGGGTTATAGATCAACACCATGCATTGCTTACTTGCAGGGTAGCAAAAAACTTGACAACAAAGACTTGTTTAAGGTACAAAAACAGACAAATAGCTTTGTTTAGGTTATGTTTTTACTCGGTGGAAATACTTTTTTGGGGGGTTTAGGGTGCATTTTCGAAAGTCCATGTCAAAAGAAGCAATCATATCCACCTTTGAATCAACTAGGCCCTCGCCAGGTAGCATGCGCATAGCTGCCTCAATCACTTGACACAATTACAAACTAAGTATGTGTAAATGAGGGCCTCCAAAGTCGGTTTTTTTGGCAAAGTCTTTTATTTTTTATTCTGGCAACTCAACATTAGCAAATTCCTTGGAAGCTGGCTGCTCAGGTTGGCTAAACTTGGCCAGAGCTTTCCTGAAGATCAAAAAACCAACTTTCATATCATGACATACAAACTTCAAGCACACATGTAAAAAACATTTACATTTGCACCTTAAAGTTAGCTTTCTAGACGGATAGAATATCTAAACAGATATCTGCCATTATTCTTAAAAAGTTCATGACCACCTCCATATGTCATACATTTTATTAATAGAACTTGGACACACTAATGATTCAATCCTCTTTAAAATACGGATGTGCAGAAGGGGAAGCCAACAGCATCTGTGAAAAAAGTTTTCAAAACCCAGTCCATGAGAGATCATAAATTTGGCCATGGCCCGATCGATAATAGCCGCGTTCCCAGAACCCCAGATTTTACCGGAAGTGGTCAAAATTTTGCTGTCAGAAGCAAGCTATTATTCTTCTTTTTGTATTGGGTGAAATCTATCACTAAAAGAGGTTGGTTGGGATGTTATGAGTGAAAATGTTGACCCATTTGATGGACCCATATTAATTTTACACGTACTCTAAGGGTCTTACAAAATTCATGTTTTTAAGCTCTAACACCAACGGGTTCTGTGGCAGGTAGTCAATAAGATAAAAACTTCAAATAAGAAATCAGGTTATCCCCCTTTAATACATGAGTCATTACTTTACCCCAAATTCTCATATCTGCATCAGTTGAAATACCCCATCACTAGCACCAATCTTTGATCATCTTGAACCTGGAGGGGTGTTGCTAGAGAGCTGGTCCATGAGAGATTGGAATCATTCTAGATCTCCCCAAGACTGAGAAAGTCTTGCGTGTAGACTGCAAGAAATGAGAAAATTCCTGGTTAAAATGAGGCTGATAATGATACTTGAAATGTGTTGACCCAAACCAGTCCGACCAGCACTTATCGGCAATCGCAACTTTTTTTTAGTAGCGCTACTGGCGACCATGCACAAAAATTGACGTGGCTGTAAATGGCAGTTGGAAATTTGCCCTTTGAGAGGACCCACGCTGTATAAATGCTGGTTGAACATTTACCCCTGGAAGGTGACAAATTTTTAGATAGGATAAATGCCGACGGACATTTACTCCTGGAAGACCCATTGCGATAAAATACCGGTCGGGATGTAAACCTTTGGGAGATGCAAAGTACATTGCTAATTACTGCCAGCTGGATATTTACCCACGTGCAGGAGATCACAGAAAATGGATTGCCATTACTGCTGGCTGGCCTTTTTATCCATTGTGAGGTGCACTGTGGATTAATGGAGCTGAGCATCAAGTCTACCCCTCCCCCTCAAATATCGCCAAGAAAATGCCTATTCTGCCAGCTGTGCATTTCCCCCTTAGAGCACAACTGCCGATGGTCTGTAGGTGGGGCAAAACCGTCTTTCCGCAAAATTCTCACTGAGGGTAAAAGTCCCCAAGCCGGCATAAGATACTCTGCGAAGTTCTCGCCAAGTTGGTCGTGTTATGAAACCAAAAATTTGCCGATCACTGCCGGCCCTATGTTTACCCCCACTGGAGCTGGGGAGGAGGGTTAATTTAAAAGAAGTGGTAAGCTTGACTACTCTTAACAATTTTACACGCTGCTTGCCTCGGATTGCAATAAATGTTATCTTTTTCTCTTCTTATAGAATATGATGTGAGAAGTGTATGATACATAGTGGAATGAACATCTCGTATATTATTTACAAACACTGCACCACACCTATTTGAATAGAAACCCCTATATTGTTATCATCAATTTATTCTAAAGAAGTAAATATTGTTTTACTTTCAATCAATTCATGACTGATACTGAGGGATTGAAGCTATCAGGGTGGTTCAAGATGGCAGCAACATAGCCACCTATAGATACTGTTCAGCACTAAACATGGTGCTTACAGCCTAAATTATCTAAAATTATTTTATTTTATATAATTCAAATATCCACAGTTTCCTAGTAATGCTCCTTTCCAAAAATACCAACGAGGTCCTTAAAAACTATGTTTACTAGTAAAGTTTTGGCGGTCATTCTACTTTAATCCGGATAACTGACCTCATATCTATCTTCTGTGACTGCCTTTGTTCCTGGTGTCCTGACAATTGAAGAAGGCGTCTTGAAGAGTTGCTTCATGAAGACTGGTGTGTCTCATTTTATTGGTTGGATTCCAGGTAGGGAAGGGGCTAAACCCTGAGGTGCCGGCCTGTGAGCATTGGGACTGTGATGGGTCCAGTGCCTTGCCAGTGGCCTGGTGTTGGGGTGAATGCTGCACTGCCTGGAGTTTGCTGGACTTGTGGTCCTATTACAACATAAAAAATGTACATCACATTAATGACAAATCACCTAATTTAACAGGCGAAACTGTATTTACACGATGCGGAAAATATGTCCCCGCGACATGTCGCGGACCAATAACATGTCGATAAGCCAACGACAACACCCCCACCCCCTCCCCAACACCCACCCATACCCCCTCCCACACCCACCCACCACCCTTCCCCCACCCCCCACCCCGCCCCAAACCCCACCCACACCCCCCCGACACTCTTGCAAAACACCACCCCCCCCCAACACACACCGAAACATCCCACCCCCTCCACAACAGCCCACAACTATCCCAACAAATCCCCATCCCATCCAAAACAACCCCACTACCCTCCCTTACACCCCGCAACAACCCACCCCCATCCCAATAAACCCTTAACATGCCACCCAATACATCCCCTAACATGCCTCCCTCCCCCAACAACCCCGACCGCCGCCACTCCCACCCCCAAAAACCAAACCTCCGCACACCTTACCCCCCCTACCCAACACCCCGCCAACACCCTCCCCAAGACCCCGCCACACCAACACACCCTCCCCAACACCCCCCTGCAACACCCTCACCCCCTCCCCATCACCTCCATCACACCCCACCCCCCTTCCCCACACCCCGCCACACCCCTTTTCCCCAACACCCCCCCCTCCCACCCACCCCTCCCACACCCCGCACACCCACCTCCCACACCCTGCCAACACCGCCACCCGCCTCCCAAACCACTTCACACACCTCCTCCTCCCCACCACCCCCCCACCACCCCCCTCCCCCTCCCCACCCCCTTGCACCCACCCCTCCCGCCTCCCCGCCGAATCCCCTCCCGCCACACCCCACCCTCCCTATAATCATAGTAGTCTCATGTACGAAGGAATTTTTGCCTATCCGACGCACCGTTTCAGAGATACAGCATTTCTGTGCCCATTATTTAATTGCATACCTAAGCCGCATATTCACATACTTACAAAATTGCAAAAGAGATTGCCCCAGATACTTTTCATGAGCCCAGGAAATTTTTGAGGGTGGCGTCCAGATGTACCTTTTTCAAAATGTAGCGATTACCGCTGATTTTTGCATATTAAATTTACTCATTTTGCATACTCAATTTGCCCGACAAAAATGCCCAAAATCTTAATCAGGTTGAGAACTCTTCAGCCCTCTTCCTTGTCCCCAAGTTTACATCATATCGTCTTACGGAAACTCCATACAACTTGTACACAGGCCTTTGCCGGAAAAAGTTTGTAAATTAATGCAAATACGTAATTTAGTTCATATTTTCGCCCAAAAATCAAATCAGGTCGAGAACTCATCAACCACGTTCTTTCCACCCTAGTACATATCTTTGTCGCGCCCTTACGGAACTCCAACGTGGGTTAACATTTATTATCATGGCTGACGGACGGACGGACCAACGAACGAGGCGGACGGACGCTGCTCAGTGTCATAGTCCCCGTATCCGAATGGTTCGGCGGGACATAAAATGGGTATGGTATAATTGACGTAACATTAAGCATTCAGAACATAAATTTTATTGAAATTATGAACATCTTAATCAAATCATCAAGCGTCTGGTTATGGTTAGGAGCCCAAAATTCATATGTTAAAGGAAATATGTCCATTATTCTGATATTTGGAAAATTGGTATGGAATGGAAAGCGTTACGTAACGTTAGATTACATATAAATCAAATAATTCCAAATTGTCCACATTTGTTGAGTAATTGCCCTTTTAATTTCCCGCCCCATAGCTTACATCGAAAACGATGCCCGACAAATTCACATCGCAGCCAAATGGTGACGTCAAAGTGATGACCATCAATAATTTACGTTGTTGTGACCATCATATCGGCAGTGTTGCCATTCAATAATAAGTTAAACACAACGAATGAAACAAAATATGTCATCTCTGTACTTTTCATAATTTATATATTGTACTTTCTATTTAATCATCCAATATTACAGTGTCAGCAATAACAATTCGCGTAACACAATGTTTGGGTCGATCACTTTGCCGTCACGAGGAGCGCAAAATTGGGCGCTTGGCCTTTTGATCAATGAAGACGTGGCGAAAAATCCGTCCGTTTTCTTCGTTATTGTCAAAAAAGCAAAAATAAAATGCCTCTATTTGTAATTTTACATCAAATTGTATAATTTTTTCGGGAATCGTGATGATGTAACATATTAGTCGGGTCAAAATCAGGGTTCCGGACCATGGAGAGCCAAGGTTGTTGATGAGGATTTTGGTACTTTGGGGTAGTTAAAACAAAATGAGCTCCTATGCCCCTCGCAAAAGTGTGGGGAAATCCAGGAGAGTGGAAAATCCAAAATGTCTGCCGGCCGTCCCTTTTTGAAATTAGAAAATTGTGTATCTCTTGAATCAAAAGTAACTTACAAACCTGGAATAAATGTCTTTTTACTAATTTGATGATCAGAATCCATTCCGAAAGTTATTTTTTAATAGGTGGTCATCTTACTGTGAAATCAAGATGGACGCTACTGGCTATGTTAAATATATACAACTATTCAGATAATCCAAACCAGTTCACTTCTTTTTAAAATGGTTAATGTATTGTTTCCTGGCCAGAACCCCATCCAGTTTAGTTTGACTAAACTGGAGGGTCACAGCACTATGTAGAAATCTAAAATGGCTGCTGGCGGCCATATTGGAAATTAGAACATTGTGTATCTCGTGAACAAAGTAGCTTAAATTACAAAGATGGAATATAAGTGTTCTTTTTTAACGCATTGATAATCAGAAGTCCATGCCTGAAGTTAGTTTTTCATTTTTAAGTGGGTGGGCACCGTTATGGGGAAAGTCAAGATGGGCCGCCATTGGTTATGGTAAATATATACCTTTTTGAGCACTAGTAAGACACAGTTACATTTAAGAGCGTTTTTAATGTATAGTGTTTCCAACGGTTCATGGGAACCAGGAAATCCATTCCAGGTGTAGTTTGTTAAACCTGGAGGTCACATCGCTGTATGTACATTATATTTATGGAATGTAAGTCAAACATGCGCTTGACAAAAATCTTGACATATTTCCTTTAACACAATGTTGCAACTATATTGCTTTTTAAAAAAAATTCCAAACTGTACGTAAGGCTAAAAGGCACTAGCCATTTACATTGCAATTGGCCACACTGGCCAAGAATTATACTTTTTTCTCCCTGATTTTCTGTTCTAGATTTCTATTTGAAGATGCCTTTCTTAGAAGCCATCATATGAAGAACATGCATGTGTGCCATGAAGGTGAGGTCTTTTGATAAGGAAAATAATTTCATATTTCATGCACATTCACAATTTACAACATTGCGTGTATGGCTATATATAGGTTGTCTGGTTACCCACTGCCCTTACACATTGATTAGCTTGTCCTGATCGAGCGCCGATTGAAACACCAGGAAGTGTGCTTTTTTTGCCTTAGCATATGGCGGGAAACAGCTACACCTTGTCAAGTTAAAGGACTTGTTTATATAACAGATAGAAACATTGGTGTGGAATATGTGCACCAGCAGGTGATATGCATTATTTCCTGCATACGGCTTAAGGCAAAAAGCACACTCCGGTTGTTTCACTCAGCGATGATTCAACTGTGCGGCAGCCCACTATCCATGTGTAGAGATAAGTGTTGTACCTTGTGTAGGGAGAGGAAACCCAATTGGTGTGGTCTGCCATTTTCCATGGTCCTCCATTTTCCTTTCCTTCCTCGTCTAGGCAAAGACGTTGGGTCCTCTGGACTAAAGAGAGGATGGTGAAGGTTGGTCCTTGGGCACAGAAAGTAGTGGAGTTGCAAGAATCTGAAAAATAAAATGGAGAAAATATATCCATAAAGTGCTTTATGAATTGACATTTAAAACCAGTGGCGTAACAAGACCTTTTCATGGGGTCAGAAGGGGGAAACAATATCATTTTGAAGGAATTTTCTTTCGCATTTTAATTAAGTTGGTTTAATTTAAAAAAATTCTGACCTCATTTGGTGGGGGAAGGAGAAGGGCAAGATTCTTGAGGGAGGAAAATACTCCCAACCAGGTTATGCTACTGCATAAAACAAAAACACAGTGGGCATGTGTCTAGTGCGAATGCACAAAACATCATGACACAAACACATTACACACTTATGTACATAAACATGCAAATTGAAATTAAACTGCCCAAATCACCCACACTCATATTATGGCAAATGGGGGACATTTGTTGCTATTGTTTGGTGTTTTTTTTTGACTAAAATGTGGTTTTTGTTTTTTGTGTGACAAAACTTGGGATAAAAAAATTTGGTGCATGCTGCCTTTTTTCCACATTCATCCAGGGGTGTCATAGCACAAGTTTGTAACCGGGGATGGCCCCAGTTGTCCAAAGTCCACGCCTTGGCAGCTTTTTAACCACACAAATGTCCCTGATGGTGATTGCAAGTACAGATGTACACATGCACATACCTTACACACAGTTAAAAACACCACCGAATTATACACATGAACTGGATTTAAGTATTTTTATTTTGCTTATTGTGTCAAAATGAACCAGGTTTCAGACAAGGTTAAAAACTCAATAGGTAGAACTAATTACATCTTGTGGGGACTTTTTAATAGATCCCATTAGAAAAAAACACAAATTTATACCTCTAAAATTAGAATGCACCAAAAAATTCCAATAGTTTAACCAGCACACTTCAATGCCAAAATTTGAATCATTGCGCAATGCAAATGTAATGTTTCGTATGGGTGGGACCCTGTTACACCGTGTATGTAATAAATTGCGTGTAAGTAATAAACGACGAGTAATGTAATAAATTTTGACGCGTAGAATAAACGCTAATTGTAAATAAAAATTGACGCTAATGTATAAAAAACATTGACGCGTAATGTAATAAAAATTTTAGGTAATGTAATAAAAAAAATTGACGAGTAATGTAATAAAAATTAACGCGTTATGTAATAACATGACAATATACTTTTGAACAATCATTTTCAAGGAAATAAAACTTTCTATTGCACCCACCGGCCGTATCAGGGGTGTATCACGTGCGCACGAAAACACAGTGATCAGGCACTCGGATAACTTTATTCCCCGGTAGAGACTCTTGGTGATATGTTACACTTGAGTGTATATGTCTTGTGCACTCTCGTTGGTGTTGGGGTGGGTGTTGGGTCATTGTGTACCCTTCGAACCCTCTGAAAACAATTTAGCAGTGTGGTCAGTGGGGGGTACATAAACAGAACCATCACATCATAATGGAAAAATAAAATCGATTGAACCGATTCAAAATGGCCGTCCAATGGCCATTATAAATCGAATATCAAAGTTCCCCCGCCGAAAAATTGAAGAAAGAAAAAAAATGGCTCACAATAGGACAACATAAAATTACATTTACATTGCTGGGAAATACCAAATTAAGGGATAATTAGCAGCGATTTGCTAATCCGAAAACATCGAAAAAAATCATCAAAATCATATTTTTGTATGTTTTTTACTAGCATGGATAGGCAAACATAACCTGCTAGTGGTTTGGCTTGAAATCCGTGTATTTAAAGGACAAGGCTAGTACTTTGTATCGTGATTCTTATTTCTATACGGCGTATCAACAATTCCCGAATTGAGATCAAAAAAGCCTTCTGGTGAATATCCCGGAATATCCAAGATTTTAAGCGTGCATTATTGTGCACCCATGATTCAATTTACAGTTTTGTGACCTCAAACACAAAACATTATTGATTTGGTTATTCTGTGCTCGTTTGTAAACACAATCAGTGTTTATTGTAGATTTTGAGATTGTTCATCGCTGTTGGTGGTTATTTGCGGGAGGCCGGTTATGGACACAAATTTCCTTAAAATACTTCCTTTTTCATATTTGTGGTTTGTTTCTACATTAAGCAGTTATAGGGAATTTACAAATTATCCCTGATTTATAGTTAGAAAACAAATGCATATGCACATTTCGATTTCTCTCCAGATATCGCTGACTAATCCCTAATGAAAATTTTGAGATTTTGCTTGGTTCGGATTAGCAAATCGCAGCTAATCCTTGAGGAAGATGTACATGTCCTAAAAATCAGTTTAGAATTTAGTTGTAAGGGGGGAGAGGGTGCATGGGAACCCATGAAATCTGCTAGTTCTAACCTTTCCACCAGATCTATCGTACCGGGTAACGTACGTTGACCTGTTGGTAGGTAATATCCAAACAAAGAAAATTACCGGCAAAATTGCCGAAAAAAAAATGATATTTCTTTTCATTTATGGGTCAATTAGACATTGGTGGTTATTGATATTGAGCATATGTTTGGCTTATATAGGAACACGAATCATGTTATCTACTTTTGAAGACAATATGCATGCAATGTGGATAGCATCAGTGAGGCCGGGCGGGGGGCACACCCACTTTGGAGGGGACGCGTAGAGCTGTTAAGACCCCTATTTTCAGAATAGTATATTGTACTGAACCCAAAGACCCCCATATTTTTTTGAAATTTTTACCAATTGTCACCCAATTTTTTTAAATTTGCCATATCAATTTCATAGTGAGTGCCCCCGGGGAGGCGGGGGGGGGGGGGGGGGGGGGGGGGGGGGTCTAGCACTCGCGCACGCATTATTTGTTGAGCATAACCAACCTAACGAAATAACCTATAGTAGATTCATACCCATTCGTGTCACTCTAGATACTTGTCCAAAGGTATGGGCATGAATGAGGGGCAATGTGCAGCAGTAAGTGGAAATTAAAATACCGCCCCAAAACTATTGAAACATGTTGTCTGATAGCAGAGAAAAATCAATCTCAATCATGGAAAGGATTCGAGTCAACGTAAGCGCATTGTAGCTACACTAACTCTCAAAACCTTCTAATTGTATGCTTCAATAGTATGCAATGTCACCGGCGGTTGAAGTCAATGACGTGTGAGAGACCGTGTTTTGGAAAAACGAAGGAATACAAAAAGGGCTTTGCACACTCAATGCAAAAATGTCGTAAACTTTAAAGGCCAGATTATCTCAATTCGTACATGAAAACAGGTGAAACCGAGCAACATACTCCCTCCTCTCCCAACTAATCGAGTGTCCAGAACTTTTCCTCTGGTGACAGATGGGTTGAATCTACTATGTAGCTCCACCCGCAACGTTCATGGTCGATTGATGCTATCATAATTATAATAATGGTAGTCAGCGTAGCCGGAGGAATTGTATTTGGGGGGGTGGGTGCGGTAATAATGCGTCACTGGTTATCATCATATATATCATGCAGACAATACAACCCTTAAAACAACAGCTTTAGATTAGACAACGCACAAACTTGAAATTACAAAGGGACTCAGCATGATAAATGATATAGCGAACCTTGTCATGGCGGGGGGGTGGGGGGGGTGTAAATACAATTGCCACGTAATGTAATAATATTTTATTACAATACGCGGCATTTTTTACATACTCGTTTTATCGGTTAATGTAATAATCACGCGTAATGTATAATTTCGCCGTTGTAGTGTAATAAAACGGGTAATGTAATAAAATTGCGGTCATGTAATAATATTTATTATATTACGGCAATTTTTATCCGAAAATAAGACCCGCTATAGTGCGAAAATTAAATAAGGTCCGCGATTCCGAAATTATAGTAGGTCCCGCTTTGCAGGAACGTTGGAACATTGGGTACAGTGGGCCCTTCCATATTCGGACTAGTGACCTGGGTTTAATACACGGAATAGCCGACTTTGTTGCAATATTCGGAATAGTAAACCAGTGGCGTACCAGAACTTTAATGGGGGTGGGCAGAAGGGGTGCAGAGAGGCATTTCTGAGGGGCGAATTTTTATCCTTCTCCATAGACACTGTACAAACGGTCAGTTCAATTTAGGGGGGCTCAGTTCTGACCGGGGGCTCGAGCACCCTGGTATTTCCCTATGCAGAGCCACTTTCACACCTGCCTCCCCCCCGGTCGGTAGTATGCTAAGCCCCAACCATAATACCAGGGGTACATGTGGGCGCCATGCCCTCCCCCAGCCATTGCAGACCAAGGAAAAAAACCACTGGCGTATATTATAAGATACGTAAAGCATCGGCGATATGTTCAGACCTTTCGCTAAGCCAAGGCAAGACTGGGGAAAAGACATTAGCCCAGTTTTAAGCCAATGCGATGCGGGGCTAGTTATGTGTACCCGTTTTCACTTTCCCATCCCCAAAACACTAGGGGTGGGCCCATGGGGGTCACAGGACCCACAGCCATCCCTTAGTTAAATTTTTAAAAATAACCGGTTGATAAGGTTTGATAAGGCCTAAGAATGAAGGCACCCAACGGACTCAGGGGCGGTGATTCTTAGTAAACCAAATGGGACCTCAAGTTACACAGAGCCGAGAGACATCCACCCAATATAAGGATAAGAATAACTTCGAGTCAATAATGTCGGACAGACAAACGGACGAAACGACGGACGCACACACATGCGCGCGGAAGACGACGGACACAACTCGCGCACACAAACGACCCACACACACCACACACAAAGTCGCAAATCTCAGGAAGTAACTAAGCTGCTAAGTCAAAACTAATACATACCAAAAATACCATGTTATTACATAACGCGTTAATTTATTACATTACGCGCAATTTTTTTTAGTAACATGACACGAAAAATTTTTTTTAAATTAGCGTCAATTTTTATTACAGTACACGTCAATTTTTATTACACTTACGCGTTTTAGTACATAAAAAACACGTCAAAGGTATTACATGACGCTTGTCGGGTTAGTACATTACACGAAATTATTACTACAGGTTTGTAAACAGACCCTAAATAAACCGGTGAAGTAATTAACTTGCTATCAACAAGCATTCTCAGTCCAAGTGCACCGTATATTGAGGCTCATGATGCATATGTCATGAACTGGTACAAAAAATGTTACACAGTGCAAAACTTGACAAAAAAAGGCACCATAATGTATTACTCTCAACACAACTTTTTTTCCTTACGGTGAACTGTATATAAGTATACATTTTAGAAAGCTTATACTACAAGGATGCCAGATATGGCCAAAAAGAGAGACAATATGCAGGGGGGGTAATAAAATTGCCACGTAACTGTAATAATAATTTATTACAATACGCGGAATTTTATTACCATTACTGTTTTTCGTTGTATGTTAATTAATCGACGGTAATGTAATAATTTCTGCAGTTGTAGTGGAATAAACGGGTAAATGTAAAAAATTGCGCGTAATGTAATAAGAGTTTATTATATTAGGGCAATTTTTATACGAAAATAAGACACGCTATAGTCACGAAAATTAATAAGGTCCTCGATTACGAAAATTATAGTAGGTCCGCTTTGCAGAACTTTTGCCACATTGGGTACAGTAGACCTTTCCATATTCGGACTAGTGGACCTGTTAATACACGGATATAGCCGACGTTGTTGTTACAGATCGGACATAGTAACCTTAAGTGCGTAACCAGAACTTAAATGGGGTGGGCAGAAGGAGGTTGTGACGAGCATTTTTTTGAGGGGTTACTTGGGTCCTTCTCCATAGACACTGTACAAACGGTCAGTTCAATTTAGGGGGCTCAGCTTCTGCGCAGGGGGCGTCGCGCCCCCTGGTATTTCCCTATTTCGAGCCACTTCCCACCTGCATCCCCACCGGTTGGTACGTCCCTGCTAAGCCCTAACCATAATACCAGGTGGTACATATGGGCGCCATGCCCTCCCCAACCATTGCGACAAGGAAAACACCACTGACAGTTAATATTTATTACGATACCGGTAAGACAGTGCGATTATGTTTCAGAACCTTAGCTAAGCCAAGCAAAGACTGGGAAAAAAAGCCACTTAGCCAGTTTTAAGCCAGCAATGCGATGCGGGCTAGTGATGTGTACCCGTTGTCCCTTCCCATCCCCACAAACTAGGGGGTGGGCCCATGGGGGTCACCCAGACACAGCCATCCCTTAGTTAACATTTTAAAAATAAAAGGTTGATAAAGGTTGATAAGGCCTAAGAATGAAGGCACACCACCGGACTCTCGGGGCGGTGAGTCCTTCGTAAACCCAAAAAGGACATATAAGTTACACGAGCCAAAAAGACATCCACCAATATTAAGATCAAGAATTAAATGAATATATGAAATAAATGACTGCGCGGGACAGACCCAAAAGGACGAAACACCCGACGGAACGCACACAACATGAGCGGAAGACCGACGGACACACACGCGCACACAAACAACCCACACAAACACACACACAAAGTCGCAAACATCTCCGGAGTCACTAGCATGCTAAGTCAACTAATTACATACAAAATACATGTGATTATATAAACGCGTTTCATTTATTACATTAGGCGTCAATTTTTTTATTACATACACGGAAAATTATTACAATTACGCGCATTTTGTTTATTACATACACGTCAATTTTATTATATTACGCGTTTTATTACATACACGTCAAAAAATGTAACATTACGGTCGGTGTAACATATTACACGAAATTATGATTACATAACCGGTTTGTAAACAGACCATCAAATAACCACGCGTGGTTAATTAACTTGCTATCACAAAGCTATCCTCAGTCATATTGCACCGTATTTAGCTCATTATGGCCATATGTCATGAACGGGTACAAAAAAAATGTTACACAGTGCAAAAACAAAATGACAAAAAAGGCACCAATATATGTATTACTCTCAACAACTGTATTTCCTTGAATGTGTGAACTGTATATAAGTATACATTTTTAGAAAGCTTATAATACAAGGATGTCAGATGCTATGGGGGGGGGCCAAAAGAGAGGCAATATTCAGGTGTGGGCAAAATTCCTATAGGGTGTTGTAACATAAGAAAAATTACATATTTTTGTCATTTTAATTATAACCGTGGTCAATTTTTTTTCCAAAAAATGTCAGGGTCAAAACAGATGTGGATTTTTAAAGAACATGACCAAAGGCCCTCAAAAAAATAATAAAGGAGAAAACTAATGTTGTTCTGTTTTTAACATACAGGGTGGTCAAATTCACTATTGTGACGAAAAAAGTCATTTGAGATCAACTTCTGTTCGGCAAGTACTAAACCTATATTTCTTCAGGAGGAATACATAGGATATGGGTTCCTGTCCAAAGGTTCTGATCAAAAAGTAAAGCTATACCAGGGTGATCAATGTATATTATACAGGGTGATCAGTATGTTGTATTATAAAGGTATAATAGGAAATATTTAAAGTCGCCCTGTTATTTACCATTTGAGCAAAGATGCCACCCAACCTATCTATATGTAACTTACAGTGTACAAGGGGCCATTTCTTTACTTATACTAAGTGAAATTTGTATCCCAAGCTAATAAACCTGTTTGACATTTTCACCAAACTTCATTACTGTGAAAAGGCAAAAATACAAGGATCGGCGGCTATTGAGCAATGTCTTCAAGGTCTTGAACCCTAAGAACAAGTGTATTGTTTTCATGAATCCTTCTCTTTCCTATACCAAATTAATCATTGCTTTAGTTGATACTACATGTATAAAACCTTTCTTCTTTGACTTGACACATACTCCATAAAATGTCTCAAAACTCATGTGACTCCATACAGGTCCACCAAAATGCCACCACTTTTGGTTTTTTTGACGATGAAGTGGTCATGTAAATTTAAATTATTTAATGTTTTATTTTTTTTATTTTTTTTATTTTTTTTATTGTTTTTATGTGTGATTTAAAAGAAGAGAATATACAAGCTAATTTAAAATCAAGTTTAATCCAAGTTTCTACTCGTTTTTGAGATATATTTTAGCACAGCAGAACAAGCCGAACAATTCCCCCAAAGTGATCAAAATTTGTACCTAATTAAAGCTATATTTACTAATTAATAATTACATAACAGAAAACCTTAGTTTGTATCATGAGGTAATCTATCATTCAGGACAGCGTATGTGCATTTTGAGCCCCACAAGTGTTTTACTTCTTTACTTATTTTAATTTATAGGCAACGCGTTTTCACCCGTTTGTGTGTACTGTATATGGCTCCCCCCCCCCCCCCGGCCGGCTCCCC
>JAMKCH010014045.1:0-85708 GCA_023653785.1 Ophioderma brevispina | reverse complement strand
AAGTGAATATGCATCGCCTATTGTGGTGGTGCCCAAACCTGATGGATCGGTTCGAGTTTGTTCAGATATGAGAGAATTGAACAAGAAATCCAAATTTGATCCATACAAAATGCCTAGAATAGATGAAATTCTTGACAAAGTGGGTGCTGCTAAGTATATTACCACTCTTGATTTTGTTACGGTCACCTTGACCAATAGTCCGTTGGCTGGGTGGGTCCCCGTGTGCATGAGATGTGCCCTAAGTTACTCTTCACAGCCATGGACTAGACCATCAGACATAACAAAAAAGTGAGGGTAGACTTTTGCTACCCCGGCACTTTTTCGCTAGAGGGCGTTTTCAAAATGGCCGCCAAAATGCCATTTAACACCATATAACGACGTTTTCATAGCCACAATATGGGGTAAAATGGTCCAGTTTTGTAGAGTTTTCCTATATGTGTTGATGTCAAATGTAAAGAGCGGTCACACCCACCACTTAAATGTATTCCTCATTGAGGGCGCTTTTCAAAATGGCCGCCAAATGCGATTTAACACCTTATAATGATGTTTTAATAGTCATAAAAAGGGGTAAAATGACTCAGCTTTTCAGTGTTTTCCTATATTTGTTGATGTCATATGTATAGAATGCTCACATTCTTTACTTAAATGTATTCTTAATGGATGGAGCTTTTCAAAATGGCTGCCAAATGCAATTTAGCACCTCATAATGATGTTTTACTAGCCAAAAATGGGGTGAAATGGTCCAGTTTTTTCAGTGTTTTGCTATATTTGTGGATATCAAATGTATAGAGCGGTCACATTCACCAATAGAATGTATGCCTAATGGAGGGCGCTTTTAAAAGTGGCCGACAAATGCGATTTAACACCTTATAATGATGTTTTAATAGCCAAAAAGGGGTGCAGGTGAAATGGCCCAGTTTTTTCAGTGTTCCCCTAATTGTTGATTTTTTTCCCATTATTTGTTGACTTAATTTATTCAGTACTAACAAAATTGCGGTTTCATTTTCTCTTTTTTCCTTCCAGTTAATTTTATTGATATTAATGATTTTCTAGTAATATTTCAGTTTAATGGATTTGATGATTTATTCAGTACTATACTGTTATTGGTGATATTAAAATCTAAGTGCTGATAGGGTTGTGCACTTAGCCAGCTGCCACCTCGACGAAGCAAAATGATTGTGACGATATCCTGATGGCAGCGTAATAATAATTGACAATCGCACTGTGAGCGTCTCGTAGGAGGAGAGAAAATTTCCATATGGCATACATAGTGGATATGATGCCAATGTCTGAAAGCTGCAGCACACTTGGGGATTTCTCAGACACAGCTTTGAATTATGTGTGGAAGTCTGCGTCAACTGCAAACAGGCTTGATATAATCTGATTCTTACAATGACAAATCTGTGAAGGACTCTGAACGAAAACAACATCAAGGGATGCTATCAATTGAATTATCAACAATCAATCAGGATTCACCCCTTCCTGTAGAGATGGATAGGTTCTGAGCATCAAATAGTAAGCCCATATATGGGTTAAAATGGTCTAGTTTTGTAAAGATGACCAACAAATTTTAACAGATTTTTTTTTAAATCTGACTAGACTTAATTAACAAAACATAATTCAGAATTATCTGCAGTAGCAACTCATCCCATGTAGCAACCAGTTTTGTAATTATGGTTCATAAAGACAGACAAGGAGGAAATAAGAATAATGGTTACCATAAGGAGCCTTACATTTTGTATCAAAATGATCAAAACTTGTCGTAGGCATTCATTATCGTTACCACCTATCTGCTACAATCGTGTGCCATTCAAATGTAATCCATTGGAATGCAAATCATCCCAGTAGTAGAGTAATAGAGCAAATACCTCAGTAAATGAAAACAGGACTATGATCAGTTGTGATCTGGCATTAAATTGGATGCCTGCAACATCTTGATGAGGAATGAAGACGAACATCAGCCTCTTCTAACTAAGTTAAGCCCCCCCCCCCTCCCAGAAAAACCTACATTAATGGAACCACCAAAGGGAGAGAAGCAAGGTATCATCATTGAAATGAAACTGAGTATGTTTCATGTAGTGAAAGTTTGGGCTGCTTGTTGGCAGATTCATGATGGAGAAGTGTCTGCGAATTTTCCTTGTTACTATTTGAAGCACCAGAACCTGTCCATCTCGACAGGACGGGGGGTATCCCAAGTGATTGTTGTTAATTCAATTTAATTAGTAAGCGATGACTTGACGTGATTTCGTTTCAGAGCCTTAACAGATTGTATTGTAAGAAACAACTCCATGTTGCAGCTGACGCAGACTCACACATATTACAAAGCTATGTCTGTAACTGTGAAATCCCCATGAAATCAGACATTTGGTATCGTATCCACCGCGTATGTCATATGGAAAATGTTTCTCTCCGACTCGAGGACGCTCACAGGCGATTGTCAATTATTATTACGCTGACAGTGCTGGCTACAGTGCCCACAACCCTATTCAAAACACTTAGATTTTAAGATAACCAATAAACAGATAGTACTGAAACATCACAAATCCATTAAACTGAAACAACACTAGGGAAAATCATAATATCAATAACTGTAAGAAAAAAAAAAGAGAAAAATGAAACCGCAATTTGTTAGTACTGAATAAATTAACTAACAAATAATGGGAAAAAATCAACAAATATAGCAACACACTAAAAAATTGTGTGTGGACCTGTGTGGTGGGTGGTGTGTGTGGTGTGTTGTGTGGGACGGACCATTCACACCAATTTTTGGCTAGTTAAAAAATCATTATGATCGGTACTAAATTGCATTGGCAGCCATTGAAAAGGCGCCACATTCCGAATCCATTAGTAAAAAATGTGAGCAACTCTTAACATATGTAGGACATCAAACAAAATAGGAAAAACCATGAATGGAAAAGATGAGTCATTACCCCGTTTTTAGACTATTAAAACATCATTACACTGGTGTTAAATCGCATGTGGCGGCCATTGAAAAGCGCCCTCCAATAGGAATACATTGAGTGGTGAATATGACTGCTCTATAACATGTGACATCAACAAAGATAGGCAAAACAATGAATGAACCTGCGGCAATTTTCACCCATTTTTGCGCTAGTAAACACATCATTATGAGGTGTTTAAATTCATTTGGCGGCCATTTTGAAAAGCGCCCTCCATGAGGAATACCTTTAAGTGGGGGGTGTGACCGCTACTATACATTGACATAACAATTATAGGAAAAACACAACAAAGAACTGCCCATGTTGCATAGCCCAGATTTTGTGGCTTGTATGAAAACGTCGTTATATGGTGTTAAATGGCATTTTGGCGGCCATTTGAAATACGCCCTCTAGCGAAAAAGTGCCGGGGTAGCAAACGTCTACCCTCACTTTTTTTGTATGTCTGATGGTCTAGAAAATGGCTGTGAAGAGTAACCTGGGGCACATCTCATGCACACGGGGACCCCACCCAGCCAACGGACGAAATCACTACGGTCGAGGGCATCCAGTGATCCCTGGATGAGATTCCTGGTCCGATTTCGATTAAAAGTCTCGATCAGTACTTGTGGAAACACATACGATCGGTAATAAAAAACGTACCGAATACAGAAGTTTATCGGGAAATGGGGAGTGATGCATAAAAAAGGACCCGGATTGGATCCGACTTTATTAAGTCTGGTCGTAGGGAGACTTAAATGGATCCAATATGTGAAATTCTTGGATTTTACTGGTGGTGTACAAATGAATAGGACGGTGTTCTGAAAAACTAATAATCATGAAATCGGTCATGCGTCTGATGAGGTCAACTTTAACTGAACGAAAAAATGTCGACCGCCCAACAAAAAAAAAGTAACAAAAAATAAAAAAAATAAAAACAAATTCAATAGCATGTGGAGAGTAAAAACGGGCACAAACGACAATTTTAAAAGCAGTCGGTTTAACAATCATGATTTTGATTGATCATAAATAAATTTCATTCAGTCATATTAATCGGCGCTGATTGAATTAAGGAAATTGATTCAGTGCTTAGCAACTCTTCAATTAGCAACCTTCCGTAAAAAAAAAAAAAACCCTTCGCTAATTCACTCTACAAGTGTGCGATCCATTTAGATAATCGGCGTACCATCAATAATGTAATAGAACATTTTGTTCGTCACCTTGGGTGAGCGGAACGCCCCAAAACCCCACTTCAGGAAAAATAACAACATTTGAAAACTAACAAAGGAAAAGCGCGATTTATTGATTATATAATAATTGAATAAAGGATGCTTGATGTTTTTCCCGTTTTCCCTAACGGCCGGAGAACCACAATTTACCACATACTAGGAGAGTGACAGAAACCGGACACACAATTACATGTGCGGGGCCTTGTCCGTCGCAGTGCAGTCCTTGTAAATTAAACAGACGAACACTTCTTACCATTCTTCCCTTTATTTCACATATTCATGACTGCAATTTCTCTTTACAACCACTCTCCTCGATTTCCAAGACAAGACTGCTTTAAATTCTTGCACTCAATATCCAAGCTATTTATGACCAATCAGTGACTAGCTTTTGCAGCATGCATAATACACCACTCACATGTGCCATGCATGTGGCTACCCTACCGTAAAGCCTCTCACAGAATGCACGGATCAGTGCACAACAATGGCGTTTCTCAGCCACACCCAAGCTTTTAACTTCAATGCCACTACCACAAATTTTATGCACATTTATCTATGCAACATGAAGTAATATCAAAGTAACATTTTTTTTTTAATTCAAATGTTAACAATATTTATGCCCAAGATACATTTGTTCCACATTATATCACTGACAACATGACAGCCTCCCCCACGATGAAAGACTGTGTCCGTCTTCTAAATAAACTGAAATAGCCGTAAGGCATATATAAACATATCAATTACACCTATGAAAAAAATAAATTCAGACATCTGGTCATGTTAGTGCAAATTTTAATGAAAAGTCCATCATATTGATAGTAAAACAAGAGTCAATTCAGTCCATGAATCACTTACGGAAGATGAAGACACTTCAGATTGCATTTATGTCGACCAGAGTGCACTTGTAAACTTCCGCTGGTAAATGTCAATACTGAATGATCATGTCGAAATTGAGATATGAACTTGTCCAATTCCAGTTAGAAATGGCTTCAACAGAGAAGAAAACATGCAAATATATTAAATTCCCGAATTCATATATGGGCGTTAGGGTTAGTGACTGACGGCAACATGAACAATTAAACAGTCCATATCCATGTCTCCATGACGGAAATATAAAAATAAATTTGTCATCCACCCACAGTGTAGGTACAAAGGTCGTCACCGGACTCTCAGCATTACAGTATATCTAGTTAGTTGTGGAGATAAAAAACAATATATTATGTTAAAAAGTCATGCCTAATGTAAATACAAGCACAGTATTTGAACCATAACTATTATGCTTCTACTCGAGCCCATCTGCATATCCATTTTGCTAGCCCTTTACGCATCACATCAAATGTACACTTCTGAAGTAATAGAGCCATCTCATCAAACGATTATTTGTACACTTGGTACTAGCTAGCCACTTCAGTGCCTGATGATTTGTCAATGATTCTGAAATGATAGCCTATCAAGTCGTATTCTATTTCTGAACTGCCCACAAACAATGCCAACATTTCCTTTCAGGGACACTGTATCGTTCTTCGGCTGCCGATAATTTCCTGTTTAAGATTCCCCCAATAGGATGTTCTGTTCCTCCACTGTCAAATTGACTCAGCACAGCGCCAATTCCAAAATTTGAGGCGTGTCTGTACAATAATTGCCTATCACAATCGGGTTGCCAGATATAGGTGCTCGATTGTTGGTCAACACAGCTTTGAGCATCTGAAATGCATCCTCAAATTCGGGATTCCATCACAAACTGTAGGAATACTTTTTATGGTCAGATCAGTGAGCGGTTTTGCAATGGCTGCGTATTAATAATGATTTCATTTACATGCCACGTATAGGCCTAGAAATGCCCTCACATCTTTTCGTAGTGATAGGACGACTTGGAAAATCTTACTAAAAAGGCACTCAAATTTTGTCATGCATCTGGCGTAAGATGCATTCCAACAAATGACACAAGTATTCAACTTGTTTCTGTTTTGGCAAAATTTGCACTTCGCCGGCTTTACAGTAAGTCCGCTTCCAAAAGTACACAAACCATAAAAATAAACATTGCAAGTGAGCTACATGACTCCTTCCAGATGACTATAGATGCATAATGTCATCAAATTCTGACATGCAAAATAATGGACATGCCTTTTAACAATATTTTAGGCCCCACAGATAACCTATTTTCCACATATCATACTCATGACCAAATGGACAGATGCCATTTTTATGGGAAGGTGTGAAAGTAATTCATAGGTCCGGCAGGTATATAGTTCCGGGCTTCACAGACGACAACGGAACAAAGCGTGAAATTAATGTTGAGTGAACTGAGTCAACTGAGTCGATTTGTTGCACCTATTGTTCACCATCGTTCCCGTGACTGTGAGCCCGGAGGGACATATCTCCTATCTCACACAAGGCACTACCTGATCCTCGGCCTCGATCCCAGCACTCACCTTAAACTAGAGATTTCGGTTATAATTGGAAGGGTTGTTTGTGTAATTTCTCACATTTTATTGCAAAAATGGATTTTGGTCGGAATTCTTATTCATCTATGATGCTGATTGAAGCCATTGGAAACTCGATTCAAATTTATTGGTCTGCCTCATGGAATAAACTTGATAAAGCACTCAAATCAATTAAAACACCCAGTCAGATAATTAGTAGTACGTGAACACTTCAAAATCAAGTATAATAGTACTTAATTTGTGATTATAATAGTTGATATCTCTTGCACATACCTGTCATCATTAATTTACAACTTACCAGAGCACTCGGAAAATGAATGAACATCCCTTACCCCTACTCCAGTAAAATTCTTAGGTTTAAGGCTATTTACCCAACAAATATTTTCTCATGAAAACTGGTTTAGAAAAAAAAACAAGTAAATAAAACAAAAAAAAAAAATCCGCTGTTCTTGGCTTTCGCGCTCGCTATATTAATAGAATATATCAAGTTTAGCTTTGGGTTGACATTTTTGGTTGACGAACAACACAGCAACATCCATTCGTACACCCTGCGTGACAGCTGAACCTTAAGTGGTCCTTCCAGCGTAGCTGGTGGTCCACAAAACCAACAGCAACAAAACAAGAGACAAGACCAAACACATAAACTAAATCCTGCGCATTTTCTAACCGTTCTCATTGTAGTATAATCTGGAATCACTATTCGCGTTTGCTTTCGCGATCACCTGGATTTTTTTTAAAAGAATATATTTTCAAAACCTTTGGAATAAAAACTATTTAAAAAAAAAAACATTTTTTAATAAAAATTATGCATATTAAAACCGCATAATCACTTGGAATAAATGTCATCATCGATGATAGCCCCTGGCTACAAGCTACATGTGGTGGAAGTCCCGTCCTCATACCACCTAGTGATATAAACCTCAAATGCGGTGCTCTGTAATTTGCAGAATAACAAAATGCAGCAAATGCAGAGAAATTGTACGCGAGTTGTCACACTACATGGCGTTATTATGATTCAGTGTCTGCATTGCATGCTGGACTGGCTTACATGAAAGCATTTTAATCATTACAAGAATTTTGACAACTCCAAATCTGTCAGCTTTGAGAACAAATTGAAGTGATTGCACTACTGGTACCAAGTGTGAGTATTGGATTGTAATTGGTCTTTTATACGCAGAACAGAAAAGCAACATGCACTACACTGCCATAAGTCACCTCAAACCTTGAAATGGAAGTAGAGTCACTGGGCAGTTCAATGACAGGAGTTCATGGTGTGGAGTAAGGGAAAATATACAAGTTTCAGAAAGAACTCTAAATTATAGATTAAATACTAATAAATAATACAGTGCTTTTAAAGCGCATAAACGTAAGACACATCTCAATGCGCCTGACATAAAATTAACCGAGCAAACATAACAAAAGTATCAATGATTACACACACAAAAATGAAAGTACTATGTTGATTTTACAAATTCTTCTTGGTTTTTGATGTCACATAGCTTGTAATACAGGGGGATATAATCATGGTAATTAAAAATTAAGATGGAAATCGTAGGGCTCCGACTAATCACCTCTTTGTATAAACTTACAGCTGAGCAAGCAATCTGCCATGGAATGCATAATTCATGTCTTTGCCCAGGTTAGCCTAGTAGGCCTAGATGCCATAAATACTGCAAGTAAACTTGTGCAATCCCCCTGGCAAGATGGCAGTCTGGAGCATGATCTCAGATGACCTTGGTCCTGACCTTTTGACATCATCCACAATATGATAACCCCTATTTGCATGCACCTTAACCCCAAATCTAGTTTAAATCCAGACTTAAAAACTTTTCGAGGAGATGTGAAAATAAAACCTAACCAAAGCGGAACACACATACACATACACACACATATGGACATGCTGCCTAAACAACATCCCCTTTGCTTATCCCTCTCTATAAAAAGTCAAAAAAAACTCATTATCGTGACAACTCGCACACTTGGTATTCTGCACTTTCTGCATTTTTTATCTGCAAATACAGAGACCGACCTAAATGATGTATATTTCTAATGTGTTCATAAATATGAAATTGGTGAAAAATGTACCAAGCGAATTAAGTAGGAAGCCTTACCTAAAAGCTTCCATATGAGACGACAATAAAGCAAAAGTGGTATTTCATTATTTTTTTTGGCATAAATTTTTGCACATAACCGCGATATGTACATAGACACTATAAGCTTTCATATGGAATTGCGGTGGCTCTACAGAAAATGCATTTCTAATTTGGGGCATAGATTATGTACTTATTTACAGAAGAAATTTCATATAGGGGTATAGGTTGAAATCAGAGTCAAATTGTATTCAAATGTACCCTTATGCGTTTTTTCATCGTTTGAAGGATTAAAAATGTATATTTTGTCTAGGTTCAGACCTGTAGTTAAACGGTATATGTATGACCCTATTGATGTTCAAGGTCATCCTCGGTAATATTACTGACTCTCAATTTTGTTGAAATGCGTGAACTTTTCGTGCTTGTGCTTATTTTTTACGGTGTGTGGCATTTGGGTTACGAGAGCAAACCAGAACAAAGGTCTAACTTTGGTCTATGGGGTTTACAAAATTTGACCCGAAAGTTTTATACATAGCTTTCACTACAAAAGAGTTTCAGAATGACCATTAAATCTTTTGACAACCGGTTACCACAAATTTGATTATTGTTATGTTATCCTTAAATGACCTTGAACCTTATTGGGCTAAAGGTTGGAACCCCCAGACAATCTTAGTAAGAACTAATACATTTGTGTGACACTGGGCAATTTCTTTTTATCCCAGATGACTTTTGAACATATTGGGAGCTAAAAGTTTGGAACCCAGACAAACTATACACTTTTTAATCCGAATTAAACAAATAAAAATTAATGCATTCTTAGCAATTTTATTCCTGGATGACCTGAATTTTGTTTTGGGCTAAGGGTGTGACCCCACGACAAACTATACCTTTAATCACATAATTAGTATGAGATAATACATTAGTCCACACTTGGGGAAATTGTTATCCCTTGACGTTTTGAGGCTTACGGTTGGACCCAGACAAATTATGGCCTTGAACCCAATATTTAATTTAAGTATACTGTGACGGGTTTAAACACAATTTTACGTGATTTTAAATTTGCCCCTATAAAAAATAAAAAAAAAAAATTATCTCCTGTTTTTTAAAATGTCCCCTATTTCCAGAGTTGCACCCAAAATTTGTTATGTATCCATCAACTAAAGTTTACTAAGAGATATGATAAATCTTATTCACCCAAATGTGAGAACGGGATTCTCACTTATATGACTCTACTAATGATGAAAAAACTCAATTTACATGCTAAATTCGCCACAAACTATTGTACACCGCGCAGGCTTTCTGCCCCTTTATTTAATGTAAGGTTAAGAGTTGTTTATTGTTCCTAATTCACCCCAAGTTGGGTTATTGCTACTAAATTGGGTTTTTTTGTTTTCATGTGTTAGATGCAACATAAGCCAATAGATATAATCTATCTCGTTCATTTGTTTCTTAAGTATTGAGGTTTATTTCATGTTTTTTAATTACCAATGAAAAAACTCAACTAACCTGATGGATCGCCATACTATTGTACCACCGCTTTATGACCATTTTATTTTAAATAGATAGCCATCAGCTTTAAGGGAGTAGTTTATTGTCCAATTCACCCCAAGGTTGAGTATTTTGTAAATTGTTGTTTCACTGTTAGATGCAAAACATAAGCCAATTAGATAACACACCACTGGCCATAAGTATTGGCAACATTCAGAAAACGAAATTCATAATCACAAATTGATTTCACACTATACTATGGATTCTTGATAATCAATTACGGATTTAATGCCAAAGTGTGTGTTTTTCAAAAAGATTGTTTTACCCCAAATCCAAGAGTGTGAAAAAACTTTGATTTGATTTCACTTCCCTAAATAGGGCGGATAAAAGGAAAGCAAAACGATAACTTGTCGATTGCACTCAGAAGGGAATACGGACACAGCCACAAAACGATATGGCCTTCAAAACAGGCCAATTAATGGATTGTACGGGTTCATTAGGGTTTAATTAAAATTTTTATGGGAGCAAAAATCATGGTGGTTGTGTGGACCGAAACAGATGCTCGTTTCCACCTCTAGTACTAGTAAAGTCAATGGAAGGACAGTGATCTCGAAATATTCGAGAAATCCGAGGACACTCGACAATTGCAATCTAATGATAACTCACGTGGCGGTTGACGTAATAAAATCATGTGTAAATTACGCGTTCACATTACTTGACAAACAAAACACAAATGTCACGGTGACATTTAAAAGTTGTTATCAGGGTATCAGGTGGCCTCTTTCTTGCCATTAAATTTAACGGTGGTGAACGTGCTCCAATCTTTTATGGCCATTTTCTTCAGTTCCGGTCCATACAACCAAACCACTTTCGCCCTAAAACATTTAGAGTAGACCCTGACAACTAGTAACGTTCATTAGCGACGATTAGGAAGCATTTGACCATCATTTCCTCTGCCATGGGTTCCTTCTGGGTTACAATCGGCAAGTCTCATTAGCCAGCTTCTTTAAACCGCCATATTAAGGGATAAAAAAAATCAAATTAAAAGTTTGTCGGCACGGACTTATTCTGGGAAACGTTTCATCTGTTTGAAAATCCCACTTTGACAATAATACGAAGTTAGTAAAGACCCACTCCTGATTACAATTCTTTAAATCAATTTTTGTTCTTAAAAAGATGTGCAAAAGTAAGCAATTCAGTGGCTGATGCAGGGTTCAATGTCGATTAATGGAACCCAGGTAGTACGCGATGCGTATTCATGCTATTTTTAGGTTGAACCGCTCGCGTCATACCGGTTTGCTACGTTCGCGCGCGATTGCCAACGTTGCGTCTCAATGCTTATGTTGTGTTCAACGGGTTCTTCGATTGTGTCACTGGGTGGGGTGGCAGTACTGTCTTGTGTATTTAAGCCCGTAACGCATCGCGAAATTGGGTTTAAAGATGAACTTAAAGGATAAGCTGTAAGATGAGAAAAGGATGATGGTAAACCGGTACTCTATTTAAGAGGGGTCGAATTGACCCGCCCGAAACCATATTTTTGCGTGGAAAGAAACTCGGCCTCGGCCTCGTTCTTCCACTAAAATAATGGTATCGGCCTTGGGTTCAATTCGTTGTAAACGAGGAGTACCGGTTTGCCAAAATATATCTGTATTCTATAAATATAAATGCTTTTCTGCAGTTGCAATACGTGTATAGGCCAGTTGTGGTACTAATTATACTCGTTCATCTATGGTTCTTTAAATTTTAACATTCCATCGTGTAATGACTGGTTATTCTATACCCCTTTTTGACAATTGCACCCACATTTCTCAGAATGGACCCTAATTCTGATTGGGTATCCTAGTATCCATTAACTAAAAAGAGAATTCTCCAAATCTTCTTACCCAAATTCGACGGAATCCTCATTTATAACTCTATAAAGTTTGAGTAATAAGTTCTTGGCCTGGAGTACGCGGCGCGTTCGTTTGCGTGAACTGCGTCTTGTCTATGTGCAATCCAGTGGTGTGCCGTTTGGGCGGGTAGCGGGCGTACCTAGTAATTGCCAAGATAGAAAAGACAAGAAATTATTAACTCCTAAATATATCCTGAAGAAATCAATAATACTCTACTGACTGACTAGTCACCACAAGTACACCGCTTTCTGACCCTCTTTTTAATAGAACTAGAACTGGCCGATCAGCTTTCGAGTATGTTTATGTTCTATTTCGCCCAAAGGTTGAGTTATTGCCTAAATGTTTGTTCCTGTGTTAGTGCTACATAAGCCAATTAGATCAAATCAATAGCTTAACCTCTTCATTTGTTTCTTACAGTTAAACGTCGTATTTAAAGTTATTCTTTTTTATTTCAATCATGACATGACAGCGTTTATTGATAGTGTTCATTCTGCTTCTAGCTATTTCCTTTCATCTTAAATTAGTTGCCTTGATTAAATTAATGGACATAATTATAGGGCCACATTTTTTTTGCTTCCCTTCTTTTGTTCTTTTTCGTATTTGCTACGTAATGAGTCATTATGATGGCAGCAGAACACAAATTAAACTGAAAATAGCTGTGAAAAATCTGATTCAACATTCAATTGTGCCACTATTCAAGATAGATGGGTTCAAGGTATAGAACGAATAATACTTGGCTAATTTAATGACCGGGTTTTTTTTTTGATGAATATAATTATTAGATAGGATGGAAACAGATACAATTTTCTAGAAGCTAATAAGAGTACGTCGGACACTATTCAAGGCGCTTTTTATGCAACAAAAGTTTTATATTCAATACCTAGTTATAGTGCATTTTACGAAACAGTAGTAAATGGCATCTTAAGACCGATTAAGAATGCTCAAGTGTCTGTTTGTCCAAAGAAAAGTAATATAATGGTGTGACTTGACTTGCCAATCAACCAAGTAACATCTATTGGTATTGAACCTGGTGAGCATCTCCCACTGGAGCGGACTGACACCATATGGGCTGAATGGCGATGCTCAATAGATTGAGAAACAGAACTGGCCGATCTAAGGTTTCCTTCCAGACGGGATACCTGGGAAGCAGCTCAGGAACATTACCTGGGGTTTTGGAACAGCCAAACCACAGACCCAATGGAACATCTCTTGGTCTGCCACACTGCTGGAGCACAATGCACAAACAAGGACCTGTGGCGGACTTCAGTGAAGCAGCCAGGCGTTGTACTCATCTCTGGGGGATCATATTTGCGAACCACCCCTGCGGACCGTCGGTGGTTAAGAATTGGCCCGATGTGTTTCCCTGCAGGTCGTAAGAGGCGACTAAAAGAGGCCCCCTGCGGGTTCGGGTGAAGGAATTGATCGCTGTGTTTCCTGCATGTAGTAAGAGGCGACTAAATGGGACATCTCGTCCAATTAAGCCTGACTGTAGCTCCAACATGCTATTGGTTTGGTTGGATATGCCCGTTTGATTGAACTGTTTTAGATCATCTGAGATTGTTTTTGTAACTTTTTGGAATGATAAATTGTTGTTTTTTGTGTTTTTTAATTGTTAGATTATGATCATCCTGTCCATTTTAATTTGTGTTTATGATAGCTTAAAACATAAAACCTGGTTTTTTTATAAATCATGGAGGTTAAGCATCGATCCCACAGAAATTTTAGTATGGATGTGTTTTGTATTATGTTTAATCCTAGCGGGTTCGGGGTTAAGAATTGGCCGAGTGGTTTCCCTGCATGTCGTAAAAGGCGCCTAAAAGGGACAACTATGCTGCCGTGAGTGCGAGCTCGTGTCGGAGGAGGAGAGGATCCTGGCAGTGGAGGGAAGTTGTTGCTGCGGTGCAGGGAATCAACACTACTGCTCACGGCCTCAAAATTCTCCTCGACGAGCGGTGTTTAGTCCTGCTTCAACCAAACCGGTAGGGTGGCGTCTTGCCTCTAACGACTCATTATGGCGGATTGATGGTTTATTTGAGACTATGGGTACTTATGTTACCATGTGACGTAATTGCGTCCTGGGGCTTTAGCAGGCGGCTACTTAACAGGTCAATGAGGAGCGCTTTTTTTTTTTTCTTTTTTTAGTTTCCTTGCGTATATTATGGGGTATCCTGGATTAAGTGAGTGATGATTTGCTCATTACATGTATTGGTCCCCTGGTTGGGCTCCGTGGTGGGTGGGGAGCTTATGGAGTGATCTCATACTTTTCCTATGAATTCGCAACAAAAAAGGTCCTTGACACAAAAATACTGTTAACGTAAAGAGATTGTTGTGATCCGGATCCTGTAGATGATGATTATTGCTCACTTTTAGTGCTTGAACAGCATGATGATAAAACAACCCTATACAAAAATCTTTCCCTTTTGCTGTAAGCAAGGGGTTATGACGACATTGCTTGGCATGTGGAGAACTATTAAGAAACACAGGTTGGGGATATTTTGGTTGAGGTTGACCGGAAGATTAAGTCGGATAACCTCAAAATGAATACCCATGTTGCCCAAGTCAGGTAGCGTTTCACCTCATAGCAACTTACTCTAAGAAGGGTGTAATCAAATGCCATGAAGTTAAGACTGTTCTGATGATGGAATTGAGGGTTTTGCATCTCAAAATGTACCCCATATTATCGAATTATGATTACAAGAGATGGTGTAAAAAACCAGGTACGGGACGTTTATCTTACCTTCAATTACGCTAACTTTACCCAAGTCAGTAAACGTGGGTTACCTTCAGGTGCAAGTAGAGGATTACATCCCTCGCCCTACAGATGTTTAAATGTCACGTGGTTTGGTCACTTAAGATGTAGTGATAGGAGGGTCAGAAGTTGGGACAAGTGTGGCAAAGAGAGGCACAAGGATCCAAGTGTACGGAACCTGCTAAATGTGTGAATTGCTGTGGTAATCACTGGCAATATTCTAGATCTTCCTAAATGAGTAGAGAAAAAGAAATCCAAAAAAAAAAATCAAAGGACAGGTAACCTGCTTATAAAAAGGCCAGAGATTAATCGTCGTTCTCGGTTACCGGTCAAAAAGATTTATGCTGAGTTGTGAAAAGTGGGCAAAATCAATTACAACTAAGACATCATTTTTCCCAAACAGATCTGTTTTTGGCTAATGATTTTGCCCATCCTCAAACAGAATTTAGAAATTGTAAGGAAAAGGACAAGTGATAAGAATTGCAGCTAAGATGACTTTGCCTAGTAGATTCTTTTAGTCTTTATCTAGAGATCCTGTAAAGAAACACTCAAGTTCATCTAAAGGTGATCAGGCATGTTCAGGCATCTTACTAACACCCACGAAGTAGCTCTGCAGAAAAAAGCACGAGACTTACAGGAGCAAGAGCCTTCAGTGATGGTAGGAAGAGGTCTTCTAATTCTGTTAAAAGTGACTATTCTCATAAATGTGCAATTTGCAATGGAATTACAGAGGGCTTAGACCCAATTATTAAGAAGTTAGATGCCTTAAACTGACCATATACCATCTATTCTTGGTCTGCAAGAAGAAACTACGTCTTAAAGACAGTAGGATTCTCATAGTGTTTTAAGGGGTACGATTCTATAACAAAACAGGCAGTATCCAGTGAATAGAGCTATTGGAGTCATATTACTGATTAAGGGGGGAGTCCCTCATTCTGTCATGCAAAATATACCAATTTGGAAGCAGCAGTTGCTGTTAATGTTACTCTTCACCGCACAATAACTGTTGTTCTGATGTACATTCATCCTAATATAAATTAGGTTTAGATGAAAATTGATGAAAGGTTTGGTCACCTTCCTTCTCCCTTCCTTTAGGTAGGTGACTCAATGCCATAGTGAAAACGTTGGGGTGAAGGATACCAATCGGTTGAGGTGTCATGGTAGAATCTTATTGGAGAGAATCAGATTCTTGATATTTTGAATGAGAGGTTAGTACTTCATCCATTGAACTCCATCAGCTATTTGATTTATCAATTGTTACCCTACTATTTTTATTTTATGGACCCTTGTGGGGATTAATGATGATAGGTGGTAGTGATCATTGTTCACCAGTTTAATTGATCTTAACTCCGCCAATGCCTTGAAGGAGCGAGTTCCTAAATGCAACTTCATAAGTTCACGATAGCTGTTTAGCTTAAATAATAGCAAGCTTTTTTAACATTGAAGATACTCTTCTAATTCACTGACAGTGTGATTGACTAGCCCCTAAGTCAATTTCCACGTCGTCTTCAAAAAGGCTTATAGTGAAACACAAGCCATGGTTTAATGCTGAATGTAAAGTCGAGCCTATTGATTGTCGCAAAGTGCGTTACATGTTTTTACAAATCGACCAACAAAGAACACTGAAGAAAAAGACTCAAAGAGCCTCGTGCTAAGGGGATCGTCGCATTATTAAAAAAGTTAAACGGGAGTCTTGGATAGGCATATGTATCCAAGTAAATTCTAGGAACCTCCTGTAAAAGGCTTGGATATGGTTATGAAATAGTGGAACAGTTGAATAATACCACTTTTCATCTTGATAACAATCTGATGTAGTTAAATCGAACAGAAGTCGGGATTATTGGCAATTTACTGGGCCGATGACTTTGAACACCATCTTCACGCAATCCTTATTACTCAAGGACATTGCAAAGATTTTTAAAATACTGTGAAAAAAGAAATCGAGTTTTCATTCCAATAATGCAGAAGAGTGAAAGCATTTAGCAAGCATCTTCCACAAGAATCCCTTCTTGTATGCTTGTGATATTTTAATCTATATGGGAGTCTGGGCATGTGTGTTCCCAAATGTTGCGTGAAGCTACAAGTATTCCTGTTCCGAAGCCAGGGAAAGATGCGACCAAGCCAACAATAGCGTCCCAATCTCTCTTACAGTGTTTATGTAAGACCATGGAACGGATGATTAATGCTCGTCGGTTTGGTTCTTGGAAATTAATGACTAAGATCAAGTGTCAAAGTGTGTCCGGCATGGCCGTATTATATTGACCAACTTGTTCGTCTGCATCTTTTTCTTCTGATGGTTTTGTTAGAGGACATCATGTTGTGTCGTATTCTTTGATCTAGAGAAGGCTCTGATACTACTTGGACACATGGTATTTTGAGGATTGCATAATTTGGAACTAAGAGGTAAAATGCCTTTGTTCTGTAGAATTTTTTGAAAGATCGTGTTTTTAGGGTTCGTTGGGGAACAGTCTTTCAGAAATACATAATCAAGAGATGGGGGTTCCAAGGGTAGTATCTCTCTGTTACTCTATTCTTTTGAAATTAATATTATTGCCAAAGTGGTCAATGCAGTAATGGAATTGGAGAGTCATTGTGGGGTTTTTGTAGATGAGTTCTCCTTTCATATTCTTCATCAAATATGGCTTCTATAAGAAAGACAATGCAAAATGCCTGAACAAGGACTTCAAAACAGTGGGCAGATGAAATTGGTTTCCCGTTTCTCTAAACTCTAAAATGTTCGCTATGCCTTTTGCCCAACACGCGATAAAAGATCGTTTTCACGTGATCCAGAACTAAAATTGAGATGGTCTCCGATTCCTGTCGTTTCAGACTAAATTCTTCGGCTTAATAATTTTGAGTCAGTAAAATAGAACTTCAAGGGCTCATATGAACTACTGCGGACGCGATGTCAAAAAGCTCTGAATCTTTTCAAAGTAGTTTCAAGATGGGCCTGGGTGCAGAGCGCTCAGTTTGTGTTCGCCTTATTGATCACTTGTGAGATCAAAATGGGTTATGTGTGTGTGTGAGGTTTATAATGTTTTCTGGCTCCGTACGTCATATTGAAAAAGCTTGCAACCTATTCAGAATCAAGGTTTTCGACTATGCTTGGGTGCTTTCGTACCTCTCCTATGCAAAGCTTAGACGCGAAGATAATGAACCTCCATTACATCTAAGATGGGAAAAAAATTAGCTCTTCCATATCTTAAAACTAAAAGTAATGCTGATATCCAACAACACGAGCGGCAACCTTTTCGCTAATTTACCAAACGGTTTTATACTAGTAAACTAATGCCATGCCATCTTTTGGAATCGTATAAAAAGGGTTTTTCACAGGGGGTGTCCTAATGCTGCATAACATTGCTTCATTTTGATTTTCCTATAGTCCCCTTGGACAAATGTTGAACTTGATATGGACCTTAAATTTATGTCAGAATTTAAGAAGGGTCTACCTGATGATCTTGTTTTTCAGCTGAAATTGATGCTCTTAGGCATAAATATCATCAAATCGAGCTACTTATACAGATGGGTCTAAGTTTTTTGGAAAGGGATCGCGGCAGCTGTTTTGTCGTGTGATCATCGTCAGATTAGGTTACCGATAATATGCTTCTCTTTTCCTGCTGAATTGAAGCGCCCTTAAGTTGGCCTTCGATTAGCTGAATTTCCAATTGAGAGTAATTATTATTTATGATATTCATATTAGTCTTATGGCTTTGAAAGGTAGAGAATGTCGTCATCCCTACATTGCTGAGTTGTTGGAAGTTTTCTTCAATTGTCTCAATTGAATAAATCCGTTTTAGCTTGGATTCCGCGTCACATTGGTATTCAAGCCAATGAAAAGGTTGATGTCTTGGCGAAAGAAGCCCTTATACCTGACTATACCAAACACTGAGCTCCCTTTTCAGATTTAAGGTTCAGTTAATAGCATATCCGAATAAGTGGCAATTGCTGTGGGATTCATTTCCTAATAAGAAAATGCATGCTTTTCAACCCACTGTTGGAGCTGTTGAGTAGTTCAGGTTTGATTGGGCGAGTGGACGAGATTGTATCAGCGCGATTTAAAATTGGTCGTAGTTACATGACCTAGTTATTGCTTAGAGGGAGCCCAGGCCCTCGGTGTATTCCTTGTGATTGTGCTCTTTCGGTGAAATGTTAATTGAGTGCGTTGATTATGCGTTTATTGTAGAAAATGATTACGTGTCCCAGATTGGAACCCCATTTATTTCAAGATATTAGGCCTCTTCAGGTGATTACTTTCCTGAGGCGGCTGATTTATTTAAAATTTTTCCCTTTTTTAAACTGTAGGAATGGATTTATCGGGGTGATATGTCAGAATAAAGTTACGTTTTTTATGTTTCTTGAAACAAGTAAATGTACTGACACGAATACACAATGTGGTGAGTTGTCGGTTAACTTTTACTACCTCACTCAATTTGAGAACCCCCCGTGGTTTGAACACGATGAGAAGATAAAAGAATGGGACCTAACACTAGCAATTTAGAGACCAAAAGGGCATTGAACATTTGGAAAAGAATATGAGTGTGGCTTTAATCTGAAAAACATATTACCATCGATCCAACATATAACTTCATCTGGGATTTCACGCGCAGGAACAATGCCTGGATGTTTGCTGGGGAGGAAAACCTTTCATTATAGTATATAGTCATAATCTTTCAAGGTTTGGTCTTTGAACCCGCAATTTCACATTTTGTTTTGGGGCTATACCTTACTGAGAACAAAAACTTTTGGCCTGATATAGAAGAAAGCGCGATGGATGTAACAGAGTCAGATGTTGGATTTTTTGGAAGTACTTGCTGACTTGTAAGTAAACTCCGCAGGGACACAATTTAAAATAGCTCGCCATGTTTCCCTTTCACCACCACACCTGTATGGTGGTTGAATTGTTGTTAAACATAGGTGTTTATAGGTGTTATACTGAATAAAATTAAGCGAACTTAATTATTTCGCATGACTCACGGTCCCGGTTTTTGTAGATATGCAGCTATGGTTACAGTTTGATTCTATTTTAATGAGTTCATGTCGTCAAGTGATTTAGCTTTAATGATTACCTGTCTTGAAATAAAGATTGTATAATTAATATTTTAGGGATCGACGCTAGTGGGTGTGACAGGAGATTATGGTCCGTTTGGACTATAGGGTCCACTAAACGGGTAAGGAATAGGGCACTCGATTCAATGGACTCGATACGCAACATTATAGCTTCACGCTTTAGTTATGTTGTCATCTATGGAAGCCCGGACTATGGCTAGGGCGGACCCATCTCTCCTATGTGCCACCGTGGTGGAGCTATTAATGGTAAAAGTAGATTTTCATCAAGCGTTTGAAACTTTATTGGCGTTTTAACTTGAACATGGAGTGCTATAGGTCCAGTCAAATAGAATGAAGGCCTTGACCTTACCACCAAATAATGCAAACGAATCATTCCACCCGACTTGTCAAACAACATATCAAAGTCTACTAAAATCAAAGGATTGGAACATCTATTTTTAAGGGGGGTAAGGTTATACAGGGGTCAACCAACTGAAACGTATCAACGCGTCACTCAAGTATGCAAAAGTGTTCGTTACATTTCCAGGATGAAAAAAGGTATAGTTTGCCGTACTCTGCAGGTTGTAGTTCAATAGTTGATTAGTCAACCTAGGTTCAACGGTCACAATGGGGTAACTTGGCAGGATTATCGTTCGTTATAAAAATGGTGCAAATTGTTCGTCAATGGTACAGAAGCCAAATATAATGGTCTGCCCCATCTTATCTATTCGTCTGCATAATTGTGAGCGCAAAATGTGACTGGGTGTTACCGGTCTATGGGAGGTCATAGTCATAGCTTCTGTAATCTTATATAGAACGTTCAAACAAAGAATCTAGGTACATTTACTTATCTAGTTGGACAAAGTAACAGTTTACAACAGTCCGATCAAAATCGGACCATTCTATGATTTACCCCAGGATGCCCTTGAACTGTTATGGCCTATTGTACTAAAAAACTATAACGCGTAGATAGGGCAAATATACCATTTTTAAACTTAGGAGGTAGCCCATAACTGGTACATCATTTAAATCAATTCGAAACATCGAATTTTTTACCCTGTACAAACGTTTCCCACGATTTCTCCTGTTCATAGGTTGATTGGTAGACTTTTACTTATATTTTTAGCTATTCAGAGTTTAGTAACACCCAAAAGTTTTGTTGCGCCCATTGTGTGGGGTCAAATCAAACAAATATGGACTTTACCCTTTGAAGAAAATCGTTTGAACGCAAATCAGGCGAAAATTTGTTTGTTCACAAATCTTTATCAATGCTCTGGAAAAGGGATACAACTACAAGCGAATGGTTCCGCGGATGGATTAGCATTCGTAAAAACAACCAAGATCATCAGTGAGTCGTCTTTATTAAGATTATTTAAGAGCGTATATGTCCATTGTTTTGATTAAAATTTCTATAGATGGTATGATCTATGTCTTGCATCTGAAATGCCGATTTGGCTTTTGATCTTTAATGTCTATTTGGCTTTATCAACGCATTTTTTTCGAAAAAAAAACGGCTTTCTATTTTTATTTCACTAATTAGACATGTTTATTTATAGTGATTATTGATTCTGTCCCATTTATTGAAGTTCCCTTTAAAAAAATCACGGAAAGGACCTTGCATTGGTTTAAAGGAATGCGGAGTTCCGTAACTTATCCATTTCCAATGACAGGATTAGAATTATACCGTAATAATAATTTCATCGCCTGTGTGACATTTTTATCCAAACTGTATGATAGATACGTAATGAGCGTTTTGAGTGCAAGCAATGCCCATTTACAAACCTATATCCTAGCACAGAAGATAAAAAAGTCCATTTGTTAATTTGGGTCTAACATTTTCTAATTGATATGACTTTGATACTATTAAATGTTTGATTTACAGAGTACACGATTAGCGCGTTTGGGGCGCGGCGGCACATAGGCTAGCGAACTTGGAGAGAGCGGCATACCGCGTGAAATTTTTTACCTCCGCTCACGAGGGGGATGAAACTTGCGACTCGCTTTCCGGTAGTCTTTCAAACCAATCTCCATATAGTTGGTTTTAATGCCAATAAAGGTTTTTGTTTCAACTCTCAACCTCATCTGGCGTCAGGTAAAGCTTAGTATTTAAATTGCAGGGGTGCAAACATTCACGGAAGAACGTCATTACTAAGCTTTCGAGTGTGTGTTAACCAAATGTAAGAATTACAGTCCGCTCCAAATTAAAACCAGTGGTACAATCAAGACTGTTATTTTCTTACAAAAACTTAAAGGGATGTCGGGATCAGAGCCTATCCCCCATCTGCACCCTCAAAGAATGAGTTTATATTCTGACCAATATGTGTATGTGGACTACTTTTATATCTAAAGGCGCTAAAGTAAACGCAGCATTTCTAAATAAACACAAAAAGTTACAGCATGCCATTGATATGATTTTTGATTATTTTTGTGATTTCCCGGTTGGCAATCACTAATAGACTACGCTTCCCTTACCTCATGTGCTGTGACGTCAAGCGCGAGGCGTGATGGTCGCACAGAAAACGCGCGACTGGCTATAGGGACGGTTTAAAAGTTCATGTTCCCCTCTCGCGTTGATGAACAATTTCCCGTCCCCATCTCTATTACAAAGATTTTTTCGGGGTTCCCCCCCTCAAATCCTCCATTCCCCCTGGCATACATAATGACCGCTCCCTTAGAGCGCCGTGCTATCTTGACGCCGGCTAAGACATTTGATGATCAGCATCCCCCGTTATTATAAAGTAATAGTTTATAACAACCATTAATAAATGAGATGAAACAAAAAAAATGGTTTTAGATGTAATATTGACATACTCTATTATTTAAAATAAAAAAAAAAGTGAAACTGAAAAGCTGTTGTCATCAGCTCACAGACCATTGCTATGTATATGTGCTATCCCGGCTAATCCATTCTTCATTTGCCAGATCAATATCTTACTGCAAGCCTTAAGTACAATGCCTGAATCCCGGTCTGAATGCTTTTGAATTGTGTCGCAAAACATGCTAGATACACTGTTAAATTCTGTCAGGGTGTAAAACACCTGCTGTTCTGTTCCAGAATTGCAACAACATGCACCCCTGAACCTCTTCCTGTTTTACTGTTTTTATGATTTGGATGTACACATCAAATAGTTTCAAACTCGTAGAAGTGATTTCACTAAGGGGTCCTTTTCATTATGTCAATTTTTGTTTTCATGCCATTATGTCCCTAAGAACATGAGTGTATACAGTATGATCTGTTGCTGTCAATACTCCTAACAATAATTCATGTGGGTCGTTATTTAGCTTACCACATTGCAAGAAGGAAGTACGGAATAGTAATAATTAAACTGCTTGTGTATCCTAAAGAATACCAACGCGAGGAGGTTTTCCATCAAGAATTTAATTGATGAGGGCTATTCTGTTTGAACTACAGGTAATGTGTGTTGTAACTATTGTAATAATGAAAAAGAGTCAATTAGAACAATTACCTAATTTGGTACACTTTACTTTATCAAGGTTGCATTAATTTTTGGCCCCCGCAAGAGTGGCGGCTAATGATATTCTATTGTATTATTGGAATTGTATATACACACTTGTCCTTGATTTATAAGCCAAATAATGAAATTTACACAGTTTCTATCCTCTGCGTTATAGATGCTATGGACCTTTAATCTCGATACTGGGAAAGCATAATCGCTAATTATCTGTTTGTACAATAATTGAATCCCCACATGAAAATAAAAACATGACATTAAATACTCTGAACTTTGCTATTCATGACTATTGGTCTACGATAATTCGGTCGTTTTGTCTAACACAGAATCTTATGTAGAAATCAGTGTTTTGAAACACTTACGGTGGTATTACTGTTAATTAACACCCGAGTATGTACCGTTTAATTGTTACTCTTCAATCACCATGTTTTGAAACATCTAAAAAAATCGTATAGATGAGGTGACATGGCAAGAATATGGAGAACAGGATGAATGTGAAACAAGATATGACTTGTTGAAAATAATTTTTCTAACAAATACATTCATTAATACTGACTTGGAGTATTATATAAATGATAATTCATTACTCTTAACGGATGCTCTTAAATCAACAACTAGTGCGTGGTAATGCATATAGATGAATAAATAATGTTTTATTAGGCATTTATCAACTCAACAGCTTGGGAGATGCAATATACAGGTTGTCTCTCTCTTGAAAATACTGTACATTGTAATGTCGGCTTAATTATGTCAGGGTATAAGTGACATATATGTATTCTAAACATAACAAGTATTGGTTCACTTCAAAGCGGCATTGGTTTGCTGTCTAATCATATATCCTCATCAAAGTTCAATTCAAGAATCAAAAATTGCACAGATATACGTACACTGAATTATCTGTTAATATCAAATGATTTTTCAAAGAAAAGTCGATAGAGAAGTATAATTTATTTATTTTTTCGGATCAAAGAATATGATTTGTTTAACAGCATTGCCTGTACAAACAAACACTGGCACTTTCTTCAAAGTTGCGTACTATTAACGATCATATTCAAGCTTTCCGATCTTAAAGATATTCTCTACATTATGTACTTTTTGTTAAAATATTAAATGATTTTGTTGAGGCTTATTTCATCCGATGATTGCCATAGTTGGAATAAATGGCAACGTTAGTATGCACGTTGTCATAGTATATATAGAGAATTTATTACAAATTATTAATATGCGAAATTCACAAGCAAACGGATTTTGATTTTGAAAAAAAATGTTACTTAAAATATTTTCTGATTATTTTGATAGCTGATTAAATATAGTTCACCAAAATATTTATGTATATTTTTATTACAATGGGGAGTATGTTGACTTTGCTATGTTATTGGAGAAAGTGATCACAGCGAATAATCGTTTCAAGATTGGCAGGATGTGGCTTTGTTAGTTTAACTAGCCTTTTCAGATTATCTATCCTCTGTTCAATCTCAAGTTTAGGGGTGACGTCACTGCGCGTGTTAGGTTTTGCGACCTTGGTACTGCAGCATTTACACAAACGAACAAAGGTGACGCAATCCAAACGCTCGAGTGAATGCAAAGTCGCATCATGACGTCACCCCCAAACTCGAGACCGAACAAAGTATAGAAAATAAACTAAGTTGTTAACATCTATACATAGAGTGTGACGTGAAAATAATTATATGACGTAATAAAAACCCTACATTCAGGAAAGATTTTTCTTGAAAGGTTAAATGTTATTTTTGCTTGAATGTTTGCTATGGTTGTTTACAGGGATAAACAGGCTATCAGGAGAATATTTTTATTTGGTGTCTTTCGGACTTTGGGTTCAGAAACTATGCCAATTTTGCGGAGAGACCTAAAAATTCTGTTTGGCTACTTTCAGCTATACAATACGGAGAGACTGACAATGCCGTATACCATAACTCGCATATAGCAAAGCCAATTCCCACATGTGCAATTTCAGTTCCGGTTTTTTCTCGTCTTGAACAAATAATCATTTTGAATAAAATTTGATAAAATTGAGCTAATAAAGGTTTGGTATCATAATTATCTTCAACAAATTAAATTACCATTGTTCAATCATAAAGAGTCAGTTATTGAAAATCACTCCATATCAATGTCTCAGTTTTCTGTAAATAAATTGTAATTAAAACTTAAAATTCAATTGCACTGTTTTTCAAGCTGAATACAAATTTGAACCTTTGGTTTCACTTTGGCTCCCAAGTTTCGTTGTAGGTTAAACCATGAAATATGGCTGATCCAAAGTAACACTGTTTTTTTTTAAATTGAAAATTGTTTTTCACTCGGCATTTTCTTTTGTAATCTCCGGGATATTAGTGTTATAATCCTGCAGTTATTCTTCCACCTTCTATTGTTTAACAATAATTTAATGTTTTTACTCATATCACTGCTGAAGACCATGTTACTCTATGTAAACGACACATCTTTGTTTGGCTCAAAAATGGCCAAACAGGATTTTTTAAGTCTCTCAGCAAAATAGGCATAACTTTTTCCTCCAAAGCCCAAATGACACCAAATAAACGTTTTCTGAAAGCCTGTTTATCCCTCTATATAACCCAAAAACATTTGAGCAAAAATATTTCTTAACTATTTAAATTATTTTTATCCCGATTGTATTTTTTTTACTCACACTGTACTTATATTTTGATATTTTTTATTCTGCATCAGTGAATAAGCTATCAAAGGCAATGTATAAAATATAGTTATTTCGTTTGCAAGAGAAATTTTGAATCTTGGTTTTTGAACTTTGCATTGAAAAGTTAAGATAAACATTTTTGACTCTGTCCACGGATCCACAGTGTGAAATACTTGAAGACTTTGGACGAGTCTACACAAGTACATCAAGCATCTTAATTTGCTTGATATTGTTTGCCGAGGTCCCTAGGACCTCGGCTATAGAAACCACTATGCTCGATTCTGCATTGAAGTCTCTGTCTTCATAGAGTTACATAGATTTAGCTCTATGATGTCATTACAGCAGATTTTCATTAAATGTTTTTCTCTTGTGAAAATGATCTTCTTTAATACTACTATTAAAGGCCGACTCAGAGAGATTTCCTGAGGAGGGCGCCCTCAATTTCCAAAATAATCGTGTTTTTGCATGTAAATAATGCTTGTCCATATACTAATCACTGTGTGAAATTGCTAAGCTTAAATCGAATTCCTTCATATAGAAAATCACAACTTTGTTATAAAATTCCGGATCCGGAATTTTTGTTATACACAGTATCCTATAGCACGTAATACTACACATAAATGTTTACTGTATCAAAACGAAAAATCCAATTCATCTCAAATTTCGGAATTGTGCATTTTAGGTTACTATCTTTGGTTCTAGTTGACTATTTTTCATTATTACACAAAAAAATAATATTTCGAAATCTCTGAGTCAGACTTTAATTTTGAGGTTTTAATGTTGAGTGTGTAATGCGATGCAATTTCAAACATCGAACAAAATCATCGCAGGTTTTAAATGGTCTTAAAAGCATTTCTTTGATTTTAGTCTCTGCCAAGACTGGCTGGAAAAAGAGAGTTTGGTTAAATTGTTGCAGGGATAGATAAAGGTCCAGTAACAAGTCGAGTAACAAATAGGAGAGTTATAGGTTGGAAAATCGATCAGGACATGTAGAGTTACAATACGGTGAGGAAGGCAAATTAATGGAAGGGATTGCCTTTTCTACTTAAGGTCAATTGTAGTGAAAGGAGTCAGTTTAGGTTTAATTTTTTTAAATTATGTTGCTATAAATATCCATTTTTAACACACCGGTGGTAATGATTGAAGCATAAATCTAAAGTTTTAGCATACATGTGTGGATATTATTAAAGGTGCAGTATTAGGTAACATGTAATACCTAAGTGTTATTTCTATTAGGGCCTACTTAATTTGTTCATTAAATCATTAGTTTATCTAGTTGGGGATTGTTTTAAAATTCAGCAAGGAAAATATACGGGTATCATCTTAGTCAGCCCTTTTTTCACACTTTTTCCCCTTTTTTACCGGGATGGCTATACGCCTGGTGTTTTGTGACACTTAAGCTTCATCAAATGCAATAAACAGACAAGTTTAGCATAGTATTTTTAAATACCAGAGCATACATGTGTGGATATTATTTAAGATGCAGTTTTAGGTAACGTGTAATACCTTGGAAAGATTTCTGTTACTTCATTTGTTCATATTTTAAGATACTGAAACTCTATTGGATCATTAGTTCATGTAGTTGGGAATTTATTCAATATCGAACAATTGTGTTCAGCAGGGGTGTAGCCAGCGTTGTTACGGGAGGCGCCTCGTAATTTGTTTTCTCTAGGGAAAACGGCAAGGAAAATATACAGATATCATGCTAAATCAGCCCTTTTCACAATTTTGCCCCTGTGAGCGAGTCATTTTGCATGCGATCGGTTAACCTTCCCCTCCGGAACGACCGAACTGGGTACATGCCAGGAGTTTGTGACACTTAAGCTAAAGTGTTTTTAACATGTTATTTGAAGTTCATCAATTGCAATAAACAGATAAGTTTAACATAGTGTTTTCAATGACCAGACAATTGGGTATTACAGAGAGAACAAACTTTGGGGTAAACTTCCTGGGAACAATACAAGTAGGAATATTTTACCCTTTCCCACTATACCCAGTTCCACTATAACTTGCCATACACCCTTTCATTAACTCGTCTTTTGCCTGCATGGTCTTTAACAACAACTCAATCATCACGTACTCTATTCATGGTCAAATGCTCCTTGGAGGCACTACACTGGTGTTTACAATTACGTCTTGCGGGTACATCTTACTGAGCTTGTCAACCTGTCTTGGTCAGTACTGAGATATACAGGTCAGCCAATGCTTATGTTTTGGAAATTATATTGAGAACCCCTAAATCAGAATGTATGTGTCGCAAACACCTCATCACGAAAGCCCTTTTTATTGATGGGCTCTTTCTGATCCACTTTAGGGCCTCTAGTGGAGTACAGAGGGCAGAGTCTCCTGAAGTTACTAAAATACTGGGTTTTAGTATTTTTCAAGCTGCAGGAAGAGCTTCAGCAGCCAAAAAAAAAATTCAGGACTTTTTCTGGCAATTATTCCAAGATTTGTTTGAAATTTTAGAAATCAGGATATCTCTATTTTTTGCAATTTTGGAAAGTTCAAACTAGGGATGATTCCTATAAAACAGTGAAGGTTGGCGGGTATGTATCAGGTGTAGCAGCTAAGTTAACACTGCGGCACGCGCCATAAGGGACTTCTGTCGTGCATGTTTTGCCTCGGGTGAAAAAAAGCATGGTTTACTCCGTGTGTTTTTTTTTTTCGCTTGGCAAAAATACATCTTGTCAGTTGTTGCTGGGTAAAGTTGGCACAAATTTGTAGCGTCGAAGTGTGCCTCCTTAATTATATTTCCTCCATTCTGTATGTTTTGCAGTACATCTATATTTATATAGAATCCGGGTATGAGGCTGTAGATTTTTAAGAAATGGCTGAAGGCAAGAACTTTTGATTTTAAGTCACAAAGAAATAAAAAATCCTTTAAAAAGGAAAGGGGCGGCCCAAGTTGAGAGTACTGTTTTGTGAATTGTCTTGTAGGGAGAAGTTATTATGTATATAGGTACATACATACATACACAATCCCTGTATATGCAGGTTCATACATACACAGGTCCTACATAGGTGCATAAATACCTGCAAAGGTATGTCGGCCCGACATACGCAGTCCTCAATATATGTAGCCTATGTGCACATACCTGCGCGTACATATATACGCACATATTTTGTTATTCGCAATTCATCACGATCTATGTGTTCGCATTTTTCAAACTTTCAGTTTCTGTGGCGACCTCGGCACAGTTTTTTTTAATTACTTGTTGTGTAAACAACCATATAACAAGGAATATAGCCTTGATATTATTTTATCTGTATCAAAGGCTATACCTTTGGGGCTTCATCCTTGATAATCAAGGAAAAACAAGATGTGAAACCATTTCATTATTCTGAAACCAATAACAAGTTATGGAATAAGTCTGACCAATCAAAACAATGCAATTGAGAGTTTTACATCCATGTTCAGGGCCATTTCGTATTTCAAAGGGAATGTGCGGACAGGTTAAAATACAGTTGACAATATTCTAACTACCCTGAGGACTGAAGAATCTTAGCGATCTAGATTGCTTGAAATAAGATGCAGATTTTATGCTCAGGATGGAATTTGACTTTTTTCAACACATAAAAATAATTATGATCATCACTCATCACCATTCACAGCTGTTTGAAAGTCTACATCATTATGACAAAGCCAGAATAAAACAAAAAATATCCATGGTGACATACGTTTGACTACTAATTTGTTTTATTTATACCACGACTTCATCCTGTGTAAATTTTACGAAATTTCATTGCGGGCAAATATGATTTTATCTTAAAAACCTAGTTAACACGTCTTTCTATGGGAAGTGGACATAGTGGATGAGCCAGACCTTCAAAAGTAGCCTTATTGGTATCACCTGGGGGCAAAGAGGCACTGATACCAGGGGTTTCTAACACTATGACGTACACAAAAATGTATGATGGCCATTCTGTAGGGGTAGCTTAAGCGAGCTAGGGGCTCGCAAAAGAGTTTACAGGGGGCAAAATTGAAAAGTGGTCCAATGTTATTGAATTGCATACCAAATTGTTCGTATGATCACAAGGAGTAAAAAATGTATAGTTTGTGCTATCTCCGACTTACCCCTATGGAGTTATAAGCTGAAAACCGTTATTATAGGTCAAAGGTTAAATTTAGCTTTAGCTTTATTTTGTTTAATACACGTTCTCTATCGTCTGGGAATGCTTTCAAACATTACTTTATATTCGTGGATAACATTAACATTGGAGATTTTCATATATCCATCAGCATCCAAGCTGATATAAAACGATTTGAGTCACATACGTTACCAACGTAGACTATGTTAGCATTGATCCAATGTTTCAGAAATAAAGTAGTATTATTACTTATGTATCGATTTCCCCATATGGGTTCATTTAATATCTACGGCACTTACTGGCCATTGTATACACAGTTATGGTAAGCTAAAAGGTTCATAACGTATTGGTCACAACGCGTTGTTTTCTTAGTAAACGCGTTGCTTAGCTAACCTATCAGAAAAGTGAAAAAGAACCGCGTTGCTAATGAAAGCAACGCGTTGCTTAATTACTTTCATTAGCAACGCGTTGCTTTTTCACTTTTCTGATTGGTTAGATAAGCAACGCATTGTTTTCTGAAAGCAACGCCTTGTGACCATTACGTTATGATCCTTTTAGCTTACCATACACGACGTGGCTTATGCCAGCTAAAGATAATGTTTTCATAGAAATTAAGAATATTTCCGGTACACAGGTAAGGAAAGTGATTGTGATGATTACAATTAATTTGGAGACAACATGTTTTCACTCAATTTGTGGAAATGATGGAACGGAAGAAGCTTCCATCTTGCAAAACAAGGATTTACAATTCCTTTTTACCCAAGTAGTTAATAGAGCATCTTTCATACGACCATTAAGTTGGTCCACATTATTTAGTCTTGCCTAGGCTTTCATTTTCCTATGTTTATTGAATATTTAAATTAAAATCTTTGTTAAGATGGGATCAAACAGGATGCGGTTGACCCCATTCCTCATTCAGGCGCATTTTATCTTAGAATTGATCAATCCTAATTTCAGTTTCTTTATGATATTTCACTTTAATCGTGCCATTATTTTATCTCAAGTGCTCTTGAACCCTTTTCTAAGCACCATATCTACGGGTAATTCTATCTTTAAGATATTCAATATCTATTTTTTTAAATATGTCTGTCCGTTCGTAAAAGGACAATATTACTCTCTAGATATAGTGTTTTCGAGTGACTTCAATTATAGAGTACTTACAGTTATCATACAGTAGGAACGCCAACGTCGCATAAAACCGCTAAATTTTTTAAGGGTTCGAACTTTGGTCTTCTTCTACCTGCGTATGAGGCAGCGCTAAATATGTTGTAAACGGTGGATCCAGCTCACTGTTGATTGGTTGGGGTTTTGAGAATTCTATGTCCACCGTGGACAAAAGGTAGGGCACTCATTGAGAATGTGATCCACATTCGTGAGAAGAACCACATTGGCAGGCTGGCGATGGCCGGCCGCAGCCCCCTTCGGTGCATATCGCTATTGAAGCGACCGACATCCTGTGCGAATCCGGTTTAAGGGTGACCCTTCCTTGCTTGGAAATTGCTACCAGGTGGAGTTCTGTCATAGGTGAAATAGTGAGTTGGCCTGGTCTTGAATTATCTAGCCAGGCAGTATGCCATGTCTGTAAGATTTTACTAGGAATCTGGAGATTTAGCAGCGTGTCGACAGAAGGTCGACGAGAGCACAGTCTCTGTCTGCCGAACTGGTATGATTCTTTACATTTTACGCCAAAACAGTTGCTTGTTTGTTGTGTTTTGTTGTCCAGCAGAGCCTTATCACTAGTTTGTACGTGTGGTGTTCTTCTCCGAAGCACTGCAGGTGCAATCCTGAAGCAACTGGAGAAACTCAGATTGGTAGACGGAGTCAACCAGTAAATGGTTCTCCGGTCTCGTTTGAGTACGCCTGTGTCCATCTTCTTTGTGTGAGAGCTGTTGCAGCATGCTGGGCGGCATTGCGCAGCGCTGTATACCATAGCCCAAGGCGGTTGGTGTTTAGAGTCGTGGGCTGGCACCCGATGAGGAATCCGCAAGTCGGCACAAGGTCATTCCGCGAATACCACCTTCGCCTACGTAAATCGGTCAAGCTTCATGTCACTCCCCGATAGGTTGGTGTAGGATGTATGGCAGAGGCGCTCCATTGAGTTGTTTGGAATCTTGGCGATGAGCCTCTTTGGTGTTGAGGTGGACGGCAGTAATGTGGGTGGTCTCCAGGTCTTGAGATGTGAGTAAGTGTACTTTCTACTCTGTCCAGCTGCTCCCGAGTGGATTTAAGGGCAAGATCGTCGGCGTACCATATTGTCTAGATGTGGTTTGAGGTAGGTACATCGCTGATATATAAGTTAAACAGCATGGGAGGCCATTACAGCTCCCTGTGCTACCCCGTTCTTCAGACGACGCAGGCGACTTCTCTGCTGCTGCTCTGCCCATCACTGGTCTTGGAAAGAAAGCACGTTTGCAAGCATGTTACATTACATTGACCAGGTGACGACCGGGATGGTCCTGAAAGCTTCATTTTCATGCCCTGTTGCCACACGTGTCGTATGCTCAGTAAAGGTCCACCACGATTATCCTGCCTTACGACGCTTTTCAAACTTTCCCTCAATAGCATTGTGAGTTACAATCTGGTGACAGTGCTCCGGCCACGTCGAAATCCTTCCTGCTTTTTTCAGTCCAGGCCGCTGGGGTTCGACGACCGGGCTCCAGCCTGTCCCAGATCATCCGGGGGCTCGACGAGTTTGGTGATCTCTTTTTTACAGAGCGGAGTGTGATCCTATCATGTTTCTTGGAATCGATCATTTGCGAGGATTTGCTCAACATTTTGTTTGGCAGTCAGTACATTTTCCATGGTTTGGAATGCTGCTTATGATGCGTTATAGTCTCCAGGCCTTCCTGCTGGAGTGAGTGAAGTCGATTCCTTGGACCGTCTCTTCCCAGCGCTCACGGCGTTTCATGTCCAAGCAGTTTGTCAGATCTGAAGCCTTGGATGACGATTCTTCCAAGGGTTCAGAGTTCAAGAAATCATTGTAAAGAGTATTACATTCCTCATCCCAGGATGGGATATATATATAACTGCGACGACAGCCACGTGGGATGGTCTTCTTTGTTATATTAACAAAGAGTTTACACAGTGCTGTGTAGGTTGGTGTCGGGAAGTTGGGCACTTCTGAATCCACCAGGTTCTTAAACTGGTCCCAGTCTGCCTTGAGAAAGTTCCACCTTTTCACTGGCTTTGTTTGTACAGGCTTAGCAAGGCTCTTCTGAGCGATTAGTGATGGTCTGTGATGGGACTTCGGAAAGCGGCCGAGAACAGTACGGTGAACAGAGATGGTGTCCATGTTTGCAAAAGCAAGGTCGGGATTTTAAGTTGTATTCCACCTTCCAGAGTAGAAACTGTCTGGTTGCTTGGGGTCGTGCAAAAGTTGTACGCCGGGTTTGGAAGCCCAGTCCTCTAGGGTAGCTCCGTCAGGGTTGGTATTCCTGTAACCCCAGGTAATGCTATGACTGTTAAAGTCACCAGCGTAAATGCAAGGTGCACCATAAGTGGGTAGAGAGTCTGCTTGAAGCCGATGGTTAGGTGGCTTGTAGACATTGGTGACATTAACACCTGCAATTTGGGTCGTTGCCCATTCCAGGGTGGTGTCTGCAGGTGAGGTTGCAATTTGTTTCCATTGGGCTGAATTACTAGCAAAGGTGGCAATCCCATGAGTAGCGCTCTCGGTGTGTGCAGCAAGAGTGTAGCCGCGAATGTTCAGAATGGAACTGTCAGTAGCGTGTGTCTCTTGGAGTATAATCGCAGTGACTTTATGCGTTTGTGTAAGGTGTTCGATGATGTTGATCTTTGCCCTAGTGAGACCTTCCACGTTCAGTTGGAGCACTGGGATGCCATCTGACTTGACATCTGGTGATGCCTGCCCTAATGAGGGCACGTGTTCCAGACTGGCATCAGATTGTGTCCTCTGACGGGGCATGATAAAAATACAGTGAGATAAAAAAAAGACTACAGTGAGTTAAAAAGACAGTGAATTAAAAAAGACAACAGATGTTAGCGTAGCCTCAGTTGATTATCATTGGCCTGAAAATATCAGTTTCCGGGGTTCACCATGAGGGGGTTGATAATCTTGAACTTTGGTGAGTGGCATGGGCACTCGTGGGGTACGAGGAACTATATTTTTTTCGCGCGGTTTTCATTGACAAGTTTTAATTAATTATTAACACAGGAGAGTACCAATTATTCCATAGACTGCGGAATAAGGTTCCTTATGTATGTTTGTTTATAAATATAAACTGTTAGTCGGCTTTCTCCATTGTCAAATAAGGCCAATGTAGTCATGATTACGCCTGTGAAATCACAGAGTTTGCAATGTTTACATTTTTCAAGTAACTGCGAATGTGCATCTTATCAAAAATGAATGACTCATTTTTAGTATGATGTATGAATTATGGTATATTTATATTCGGGTAAGATTTATCGACGGTGCTGGCCGTACTTGTTAGATGCAGTCTGAAAAGACATCAAAATTATATTGATCAAAATCACCCTACCATAAGACCTATAAAAAAGAAGAATTTTTAAGCTTCATACTTTTCTCCCACGGATTCCATATTTTTACACATTTTTGTATCCTCAATACGTGACAAGGGTCATAAATTGAACCGAAAATACAAATATCATTTCGATTGGTTTAGGTTTTCTTCGAGGACTTGCACTCCGCAAATAGGGGGAGCTTGGATTTAAATTATGTTACTCTATCGGGGGTCACGTCCTATAAAAAAAATACCGGAAATTAATGCCACGGCGTCCCTACTGCACTGGAAGTTAAAAAAAAAAAAAAACAAACAAAAGAAAAACAAAAAACCACTTGATGGTAGACGTTTATATATGAATTCCCCACTGATGCAAACAAAGTCATCATCGCATGACGGAATCCATTGTAATACCTCATTTGCATCATGGACTTCCTATATGAAACGTATACTGAAAGATTATTCCTTGCTTCGAGCTGATTCGGTACTCAACCTTACAAAGGACAAACATATTTATCGTTCTATTCGCCTATCAGAAAAATCTTCACGACAACCCGACCCCATGACCTTTTTCCCTTTACTTGAAACTTACGAGAACTATGGGTCATTATGTTAAGGAGCATATCGAGTTTTCTGTAATTCGTAATCCGAAATTGCGAGGCGTCAGCCGACAGTTTTGGATTACGAATGTACAGAAACGAGGATATCCTCCGACTTAAACCATTGCATTTAATACAATTGTACACATCATACGATTGTAAAGCTGTAGTTTCGTATCGAATGCAGTATTATAACGTATTGAATGATACAGCCCGTTTTGTATACCTTTAGATTCTACGCTCTTTCATTTTGTACACAACTTCTTAGACAGCTGTAATTTTTGTATACCTGTACATTCGTACTGCTCTTCTTTTTTTGGCAACTCAATTCTTAAACCTTGTCATTTGTATACTGTACATTCGTAATGCTCTTGCCCCCATCCCCCTTGTTTTTGGGGTATACAACAAAAAACCCCCACCTTTTTCCACCCCCCCCCTTGAAACAGCTTGTCATTTGTTATACTTATAGATTCATTTATTGATATTGATTATTTATTCAGTGACCACGGTAGCAAATCTAGCAAAGCGTGAAAACGCCTACACACAATTACACACCTTTGTATTGTATACCTGTAACACTCATAACTCCTTTTTTTTCTTGCAAACCGACATTCTTAACACCTATCCTTTGTAACCTGGTTTAAAAAACACACAACTTTCCGTAAAAAAATTGGGCCCCCCCCCCCCTTTTGATTGCTTTTCCCCTTTTTTTTTAGTTTTCTTTTTGTCGGATCAAACTCTTATACAGCTTATTTGTATACCTGTGATTCGTACACGCTTTCTTTCTTCGCAAATATGCCATTTTAATAGGTGTACATCTCACCCACACGATTCCTCTTTAGTTATGTCATTTCAATTTAGCCACGGAAATTAAGCACGCGTTGTTAAAGCGCCCACTGCAGCACAGGTAGAATTTCCAAGCTGGTATACATTGCATTTCTCCTCTTCCTGTTGTTTTGCTCATACTAAAGTTCCGTCCAATTATAATGGATTCCGATAACGAAATTATTTATTACTCAAGTAAAACAAATAGTGAATCAGATACTAGTGAGATAGATCCAGACACCTTGCTGAATGAGATAGCTGGAGGACATTTAGAACTTTAGAGGTACAGCCAAAGAAAGCCAAAATGCTCCCTACGGCATCGAATTTTCGGATATATCGGATGATGGAATTGCTTATATCAACAACTCAAGACGTGGAACAACAAGAGGCAAAACGTTTTGGCCAACCAGTGACAGAGGAAGAGGTGTTGTCAAAATCGAGGAAAAGGGTATTTTAAATTTTAAACTTATCATAAGAACGGTTTTTCCATTTTTTAAATCGTCATTATTGGATTAGTATTTTCTGTTTTTTTCCTTTTCCGGGTTTTTGATGAAATCCCAAAAAGTACACCACATACAACCTCTTTGATGGACATTTAAAGTATTAATAAGAAGAAAACAAATTAATTACTGCATTCTTTTTTTTCCCCAGCTATTCAAAGGCTACAGAGAAGAAAGTAGAATGGGCGGACTCTTTATTAACACATGAAGTTTTGGAGAAACCAGAAAGCGGTCGAGTCTAAAGGCGAGATAAGCCCAATCCATGTTGATCTGCTTGACATGACAAAGCTGAGTTTGTTTTTCTCTCTAACGCTTTTTATTTGGAGCGAAGAAGACAATGGAGACCTTACCCGCTGAAACCTTATTAATGAGATAGTGATTTCTATACAGCTTTATCTCGCTCTCCACCAAAGAGAGAATGAAATTGTTAAATGATCCAGAATTTTGTTACGTTGATAGCACTTTGGATACCTTGAAAGATCTCACCGAGCATGGATTAATGTACGGCGCCGCCAGCTGAAATTAAGAACCGTTGAAGAAGAAGCGAAAATGTGGGAACTGGGAGTCCCTTGGGAGATAAAACTACCCAACAGTTGGTAGACACTGTCCTTGTACATGGTTGAGTTCACTTTGCTCTAGAGCTGGTAGTGAACACCGGAATCTAAGGTATGACAATTCTCAAATATCCGTCACACTGATAGCCAGGGTGCAAGAATATCGTCATAGATGAAGATTCCAAAGAATCGTCCAGGGGGTCCGAAGCATAGAAAAGTTGAGCCAAAGTGTGTGAAGGGCGTACGAAAATACAGAAAACCCAGAAAGATTGCATTGTTAGATTTATGAAAAAGTGTGTCTCACATACCTACTGCTAACCAATTGCAGTCCTTGGATTTTATTTAAGACCATTGGCAAACCTATATCTGATATTTTGGTTCTCGTGTCACCAGAAGGACTTCATACTCTTTCTGGGACAGGTTGCAAGGATTGTGAAACCAGCAATTTGCCAGGTTCCAGACAAACCATTCTCTCAGAGCACAGCTGCCTCCCGGACTTTACATAGGGTTTAGATTGAGGCAGTTATTTGTTGAGACCACTGGTCCTAGGTCTTCAGCGTTTTAGGTCCTATAAGCGCCACAATTGATGGCAAAGAAAAATATAATCGTGCGCTATTATGCTCGGCGCCTTCAACTCACGTTCTTAACAAATCAAGCACCACGTGTTATAGGTTATCACGGATGGTGGAATTCACTCACTTTTTGAACTTAATTAGACAAATGATAAGTTTGGGCAATGTTGGCCAATTCAGCCACAATATTAAAGCCACTACCAGCGATTTTTTAAGATTGTGATCAAAGTGTATATTTATGCCCGGTTATTGGAATTTTGTTGTAGTAAGACCCTGTTCAGTGCTAAATATAAAAAAAAAAAACGCGCCGTATTTGGTCAAAGAAATTTATTTTTTATGCTTGTTTACTAATAAAGTCGAATCCCGGCTTTTCATGGTTAGAACAGTCGTAAATGCAATTTGCAGACGCTTTAAAATAAATCTGTATTTTCCACAAACCATATTAATATGATATTGTTATATTGATATGGACCTAAACTGGCAATTTTAAGAGACAAAATGGGTAGCCTATTTTGAATATGGGAAAAAAGACTGGGGAATTGTCCACTTCGTCTATACCATTTCGTCTAATAACCAGATAGTCATCCTCCTATTTTGTCTAAAATCACATAGTCTAATATACCACATAACTCTGCATTTCATTTGTTCGATTAACCATTTAGACTAAATCCCATTTCGTCTAATCAACCCATCGGCTAATACCATTTGGTATAAGCCCGTTAGGTAGCATCACTACATTGCCTACAACCATTTCGTCTAATGCCATTTTCGTCTACTAACCCATGTGGTATAATCATCAGATTGTCTAAAACCATTTAGTCTAATGCCTTTCTTCTACGCCCATTTGGTCTAATGACAAGATTGTCTAAAACCATTTCGTCCTAATGCCATTTCTTCTACTGCCCATTGGGTCGACTCACCAGATTGTCTAAAACCATTTCGTCTAATGTCATTTCGTCTTACTGACCACTTGGTCTAATCACCAAATTATCTACACCATTTCGACTAATGCCCGTTCGTCTAATGCCATTTCGTCTACTCCTCCTTTTGTCTCATGCCATGTATAAACAAAGGGCCCATATTTTACAATATAAATACCAAACACCGAATGACATGTTTTCACATTAATTATTTCCGAATTTTCAGACCTGTTTATATTTAGCTTTCTTAACATTACCTTTCACACATTTCAACCTAATTTTGTGATATGTTGAAATGAAGTTGACCTTTTCATAATTTTATGCTTGTCAAAAATTCTGTTTTTAAACAAAAATTGAAGTATTTGATAAATCATTGTCTTTCAAATGTATTTTGGTGTGTGATGTATTCCTTTTTCTTTTCGTCTTATTTCTTATCTAAATAAATCTGCATTAACACAGCAGTTCGAGATCTGACTGGCATATGTTTGCCAATGGTTAGAAACGATATTGAAAGACTTTCTCTTGAAAACAGCTTTTTCTAAGCTAAAAAGGAATAAAGAAATACAAAACTTATACAAATATTCACTCTGAAGCCTATCCTTTCGTTTCAATGTCATTTTATTCAGTAATCATAACAACATCAAACAATTGCACACGAATATACAAATTATTTTAAAAAAAAAAAAAAAAAAAAAAAAAAAAAACATAAAAATTAAATTAAAATACCTACTGTATACAGTTACCAGGAACTATTGCAGCTTAGGATACAATATAATAATACCAAAGGATAGCCCAACAAGCCTTTAAAAAATGGCTAATTCCATTGGTGTCCTTAAGGGTAGTGTCAACCCTAGTGCTTTTGTTTAACACGAATTTTCTGATTTTTGCACCACTTTTTTTTTTTTTTTTTTTTTTTTTTTTTTTTTTTTTTTTTGTTGTTTTTTTTTTTTTGTTTTTTTGTTTTTTTTTTTTTTTTTAAACATCAAACCGGGTTCTATCGTACCATCAAATGTTTATCATAGCAGACAATTTGAGTGTGTATGTTTTTTTGCCGCCGTCAAACAGCTATTTGAAACTTTCCAGTCACAACAACCACAGGTCTTACGGCGGGATAAAGCACATACCCGCCGTCAGGCCAAAAGGGTGCCCGCAGCATAGCGTCGCGTGGTTCATTTTGCTGCGTAATGAAGCGTGCCCGTGTTTCAATGTACTTTTGCGAGAACGCATCTTAAAACTGAAAAATAATATTTGAAATGTAAACAAAGCGCTATTTAGACCAGATGAACATTTTCAATTTCTTCTGATTTCTGAGTTTGAAGACAAAAGAGGTTTGTTTCACTATGCATAAAGATGTATTTTCATCACTTGCACAACATCTCATTTTGAGTTAAAAGGTAAAGTTATTTGAGAAAGAGCCGATTGACATGCGTGAAACGTCACTTTTTTACTAAAACACTTAGATTTTTTCCTCAATGTCAAATTTTCGCAAATTTGGCAAATTTTCAGACAAGATAACCCAAAATACCGAAGTAAAGGTAAGGTTTAACTTTCCTACGATAGCAATCGGATCGTCTCTAGGGACGGTTTTTCTCATTTTTTCATTTACGTTTCTAACTAAAAATTTCTCAAATATATACCAAATTTTTGGAAAAAAAGGTAAAAATCACACTTTTATGACATTTGTCCTTATTTTCAAAAGTACGCTCTATTTTTAAAAAATCAAAAACGTCCCTAGACAATTTGTCTTGTTTCTAAAAACTAACATAAGAATCATGAAAATCAAAGTAGTTTTTGTTATGCTGTCTGAAATTTTTTGAGGGCAAAATCCTGGGTTTTTAGTATTTTTCCCCCTCAAAAATACGGACAGTTTTTACCTTAATCTGATGCCATCATCGGGTTCATCGTCCATTTTCTTTCTAGAAATGTATAAATTTACATACAATATCATCTTTGCAGTTACAAACCAAAATACATACTCGGAAACTCAAGGTTAACACTGCCCTAATGCAAGAAACAAACAAAACCAAGTCAGGGGAGCTCCATCAGGGTTGGATCCTGTAACCCCAGTAATGCTATGACTGGTAAAGTCACCAGGCGGAATGCAAGGTGCACCATAGTGGTGAGAGTCTGTTGAAGCCGATGGTTAGGTGGCATGTAGACATTGGTGACATTAACACCTGCAATTTGGGTCGTTGCCCATTCCAGGGTTGTGTCTGCAGGTGAGGTTGCAATTGTTTCATTGGGCTGAATTACTAGCAAAGGTGGCATCCCATGGGTAGCGATCTCGTTGTATGCAGCAAGAGTGTAGCCGCGATGTTCAGAAGGAACTGTCCAGTTAGCGGTGTCTATTGGAGTATAATCGCAGTGACTTTATGAGTTGTTGTGTAAGGTGTTCGTTGATTGTGGATCTTTGCCCTAGTGAGACCTCCACGTTCAGTTGGAGCACTGGGATGCCATCTGACTTGACACTGGTGATGCCTGCCCTAATGAGGGCCCGTGGTACCAGACTGGCATAAGATTGTGTCCATCTGACGGGGCATGATTAAAAAAAATACAGTGAGATAAAAAAAAGACTACAGTGAGTTTAAAAAGCAGCAGTGAATTTTAAAAAGACAACAGATGTTTAGCGTAGCCTCAGTGGATATCATTCGCCTGTTGAAAGATCAGTTTTACGGGGTTCACCACGAGGAGGTTGATAATATTGACTTTGGTGAGTGGCATGCGGCACTCGTGGGTACGAGGAACGATATTTTTTTTTTTTTTTTTTTTTTTAATGTTTAATTAATATTAAAATAATATTGTTTGGTTTTAAAAAGAATTGGAATAGATGGTCTTATTATTTTTTGGTTGTTTATAAAATATAAACATTTTAATCGGCTTCTCCAGTGTCATATAAGCAAATGTAGTATGATTAAGCTGTGAAAATGCCAGCAGAGTTTTTGCCAAGTTTACATTTTTCAAGTACCTGCGAATGTGCAGCTATCAAAATGAATGACTCATTTTAGTATATGATTTGGAATATGGGTATTTTTATTATTCGGGAAGATTTATCGACGGTGTTGCCGTACTTGTAGAGGGCAGTCTGAAAAGACATCAAAATTATAGTGTAGCTAGATCACCTCCATACCTATAGAATTTTTAGCTTCACTTTTTCCCACGGAGTTCACCTAATTAAATGTTTGTTTATCATAACAGACGTGACAAGTGTCATTAAAATTGAACCGAAAATACACCATCATCTCGATTGTTTAGGTTTTCTCAGGACTGCACTCGCAAATAGGAGCTGGATTAAATTATGTGTGACGTCAGATCGGGGGTCACGCCTATAAAAAAAAAATACCGGAAATCATGCCACTGCGTCCCTACTGCATATGAAGTAATACACTGGGGGGATGTAGACGTTGTTATTAGAAAGTCCAACTGATGAAAGACACCATACAGCGAATGACGGATCAATTGTAATACCTCATTTGCATCAAGGGACGTCTATATAAAGTCCGTCTACTGAAAGATGATTCTGCTTCGAGCTGATGTCGGTTCTCAAAATTACAAGGACAAACAGATTTATCGTTCTATCGCACTATCAGAAAAATCTTCACGACAACCCAACCATGAACTTTCCCTTTATTTGAAACTTACGAGAACTATGGTTCATTTATGTTAAGGAGAATATCGAGTTTATGTACATCGTAATCCGAAATTGCGAGGCGTATAGTTGTGACCGAGCAATTTGGATTACGAATGTTACAGAAACGAGGATCATTTCCGACCTTACCATTGCATTTTTTTAATAACAATTGTACACATCAATACGAGTTGTAAAGCTGTAGTTTCGTAGCATGCAGTATTATACGTTATTGAATTGATACAGCCCCGTTTTGTATACCTGTAGATCCTACAGCTCTTATTTGTACACAAACTTTTAGACAGCTGTATTGTATACCTGTACTTCGTAAACGCTTTCTTTTTGCAAACTAAATTCTTAAACACTTGTCATTTGTATACCTGTTTACATTCGTAATGTTCTTTCCTATTGGTATACAAACTCGAAAACAGCTTGTCATTGTATACTGATAGATCATTATTGATATGATTATTTATTCAAGTGACCACGGGTAGCAAAAATCTAGCAAGCGTGAAAACTTTGCAAAAACGCCCTACACAATTACACACCTTGTTATTGTATAACTGTACACTCATAACTCTTTTTTTTCTTTGCAACCGAAATTCTTTAAAACCTATCATTTGTATACCGGTACATTGAGTTAATGCTCTTTCTTTTTCGGTATACAAATTCTTAGAAGCTGTAGTTTGTATACCTGTAGATTCGTAACACGCTTCTTTCTCGCAAATATGCATTGATAAGGTGGACATTCGTACCAAACAGATTTTCTTTAGTTATGTTATTTCAATTTAGCCAAGGAAAATTAAGCACGCGTTGAAAGCGCCCACTGCAGCCAAGGTAGAATTCCAGCTGGGATACAATTGGCATTTATCCTGTCACTGTTTTTGTTCATACGAAAGTCCGTCCAATTCTAATGGATCCGAAAACGAATTATTATTATTACTCAAGTAAACAAATAGTGAATCAGATACTAGTGAGATAGATCCAGACACCTTGCTGAATGAGATAGCTGGAGGAAAATTTAGAAACTTTAGAGGTACAGCCAAAGAAAGCCAAAAATGCTCCCCTACGCCACATCGAAATTTCGGATATTTGGATGATGGGATTGCTTCTGATCAACAAAACTAAGACGTGGAACAACAAGAGGCAAAACGTTTTGGCCAAACCAGTTGACAGAGGTAGAGGTTGTGTCAAAAGCGAGGAAAAGGTAGATGTTAATTTTAAATAAATTAAAAAAAGCAAAAAATAAAATATTTCATTTTTTAACAAAATCGGTTTTTTTTTTCATATTGGATTAGTTTTTCTTTTTTCCTTTCGGGTTTTTGGATGAAAGCACAAAAAAAGTACCACAAATACAAACGCTCTTTGATGGACATTTAAAGTATTAATTAGAAGATAAGAAATTAATTACTGGCATTCTTTTTTCCCAGCTATTCAAGGCTACAGAGAAGAAATGTGAATGGGCGGTTAATATTTATTAACAAATGAAGTTTTGGAGGAGGAAGAAACCAGAAGCGGTTTTGTTTTTGGTGGCGGTCGCGTCTAAAGGCGAGATAACCAATCCATGTGATTGCTTGACATGACAAAGGATGAGCTTGTGTCTCTCTAACGCGTTTTATTTTGGAAGCGAAGAAGACAAATGGAGACCCTATCACGATGAAACCTTATATCGAGATAGTGGTTTTCATACAGCTTTTATCTCGCTCCCACCAAAGAGAGATGAAATTGGTAAATGATCCAGAATTTGTTACGTTGAATAACCACGTTGGAAGAACCGTATGAAAGATCCGACGAGCAGGGGATTAATGTTACGTGCGCCGCCCAAGCGGAGGAAATTGGAGGAAATTATAAACGTTGAAGAGGAGAATGCGGAAAAAAGTGTGGGAAATGGGAGAGTTGGAGATAAAACTACCCAACAGTTGGTAGACACTGTCTGTACAGGTTGGAGTTCACTTTGCTCTGAGAGCTGGTAGTGAACACCGGAATATAAGGTATGAAAATTCTCAAATATATCCGTCCACACTGATAGCAAGGGTCAATGATATCTCAGTATACTGAAGATTTCTCAAAGATCGTCAGGGGGGTCTAACTAAGCATAGAAACGTTGAGCCAAAGTGTGTAAGGCCGTGAAGAAAATAAAGGAAAAACCCCAAAGATGCATTGTTAGATTGTATGAAAAATATGTGTCTCACAGACCTACGCTTACCAATGCAATCATGGATTTTATTTAAGGACCATTGGCAAAACATATATTGATATTTGGTCTCGTGTCAGACAGTAGGACTTCATACTCTTTCGGACAGTTGCAAGATTGGTGTAAACAAGGAAATTTGCCAGGTTTCAGGACAAACCATTCTCTCAGAGCAACAGCTGCCTCCCATCTTTACGATAAGGTTTAGATGGCATTAGTAGTTTTTGTGAGACCAAGGGGTTCATAGGTCTTCAGCAGTTAGGGCTATAAGCGCACAAGTGATGGGCAAAAGAAAAAATATAAGCAGTGCGCTATATGCATCGGCGCCTTCAACATCACGTTCTGAACAAAACAAGCACCAGTGTTATAAGGTTATCAAGGATGGTGGAATTCACGTCACTTTGAACATTAAAATTAGCAAATGAATAATTTGGGCAAATGTTGGAAATTTGAGCACAATATTAAAGACACTACCAGCGATTTTTAAGATGTGACAAAGGGTTATTTTGCCCTGAGCTGAGATATTGGAATTTGTTGTAGTAAAGACCCTGTTAAGAGGGGCTAATATAACGCGCCGTCGGATTTGTCAAGACTTATTTTTTAATGAAATGTTTGTTTACTAAGAAAAGGTCGGAATCCCGGCTTGTTAAGGGTTTTAGAAAACAGTCGTGTAAAATGACACTTTTTCACGACCGTTAAAATAAATCTGTATTTTCCACAAAACAAATTAATATAAGGGTTATGATATGACCTAACTGGCAATTTTAGAGAAATGGGTAGCTCTTTTGATATGGAAAAAAAAGACTGGGGAGTTGCCACTTCGTCTAATACCCATTCGGTCTAATATACAGAAGTCTAATTCCATTTTGTCTAAAACCACATAGTCTAATACCCACATAATCTAATTTCATATTGTCTATAACCATTTTGACTAAATACCATTTCGTCTAATCACCAAATCGCTAATACCATTGCGTATAATGCCCCGTTGGTATACCACTACATTTGTCTACAAACCCCAATTTTTTTTTCGGGGGTCTAATGCATTTCGTTATAACCCATTTGTATAAATCCTCAGGGATTGTCTAAAACCATTCGTCTAATGCCATTTCGTCTAATGCCCATTTTGGTCTAATCACCAGATTGTCTAAAAACCATTTCGTCTATGCCATTCGGTCTAATGCCCATTTGGTCTAATCACAGATTGTCTAAAACATTTCGTGAATGTCATTTCGTCTACTGACACTTGGTCTAATGACAAGATTGTCTAAAACCATTTAACAATGCCAGTTCGTCTAATGCACATTTCGTATATATCCGCATTTTTGCCTATGATGTATAAACAAAGGGGCACCATATTAAATCTAATACACAAACACGAAATGACCATGTTCACATTATTATTTCCGAATTTCAGACCTTTTATATGTGAGCTTTTCTTAAAAAATTTCCTTTCACACATTTCAAACATAATTTGGTGATATGTGAAATGAAGTTGACCTTTCATAATGTTCTTGTTGTCAAAATTCTGTTTAACACAGAACATTGTTGCAATTTTGTCATGTTAAACAATGTTATTTTGGTGTGTGCTGAGGTATTCCTTTTCTTTCGTCTTATTTCTTATCTAAATAAATAGCATATAACACAGGCATTCGAGATATGACTGGCATATGTTGGCAAAATGGTTCGAACATACGATTGAAAGACTTTATCTTGAAAACAGCCTTTTTCAAGCTAAAATGATTACAAGAAATACAAAATTATTAAAAATATTCCAATCTGAAAGCCTATCCATTTCGTTTCATTTCAATTTTCTCTTCGTTACTCACAAAACCCATCAAAAAATTGTCAAAGAATAGCATAGATGGTAATAGAAGTAATAAAACATCCTATTGCACATAAAATTAAATTAAAAATAACCTAAGTATACAGGTACAAGGAAAATTATTGCAGCTTAGGATATCATATAAATACTACCAAGGATAGACCCAAAAAAGCTAAAAAGGATTAATTCATGGGGTCAGTTCCTTAAGGGTAGTGTCAACCCTAGTGCTTTTTTTGTTTTAACACGAATTTTCTGAATTTTGGCCACCATTTAAAACATCAAACGTGTGTTCTTTCGTTTTACCAACAAAGGTTATCCCATGCAGACAATCAGGGAGTTGTATTTTTTGCCGATTCAAAAACAGCTATTTGACCAGTAAAAGTCACAAAAAAAAACCACATGGTCTTAACGGCGGGAATATAAGCACATACACGCCGTCAGGCGCAAGGCGCAGCATCGCGGTCGAGTGGTTAATTTGTGCTGCGCGTTAATGAAGCGTGCGCGGGTTTAATGTACTTTTGCGCGAAACACGCATATTGGAAAAACGAAAAATAATATTGAAAATGTAAACAAAGCGCTAATTTAGGACCAGCTGAAATTTCAATTCTTCTGATTTCTGGCTTGAAGACCAAAGAGGTTTGATTCAATAGTGCAAAAAGATGTATTTTTCATCACTTGCACAACACTCAATTTGAGTTAAAGGTAAAGTATTTGAGACAAGAGACGATTGAAATGGCGTGAAAAGCACTTTTTTACTAAAACACGGATTTCTCAATGTTCAATTTCGCAAAATGTGGCAAATTTCCAGAACAAGAGAACTCCAAAAATACCGAAAAGGCAAGGTTTAACTATCCTACGATAGCAATTGGCCTTCTCTAGGGACGGTTTTCTCATATTTTTCATTTACGATTTATAAACTAAAGAGATTCTCAGAATATAGACTCAAATTGTGGAAAAGAAAAAGAAACGGTAAAAATCAACACTTTATGGACATTTGTCCTTATATTTCGAAAAGTAAGCTCTATTTTCAAAAAATGAAAAAAAGACCTAGACAAATTTGTATGTTTTAAAAAATACATAAGAAATCTGAACATTCAATTGTTTTGTTATGATAGGCAAAAAAAGTAAAATTTTTGGGGCAAAATCATGTTTTTTTAGTTATTTTTGCTCAAAATACGGACAGTTTTACATTATTGATGCCATCATCGGGTGTTTTCATAGTTCCAATTTTCTTTATAGAAATGCTATACTTTTTTACATACAATAATCTATTTGCCAAATTACAAACCCAAATAGATCTCGGAAACTCAAGGGTAAAAATGCCCTTAATGCAAGAAAAAAAACAAAAACCAAGGGAAGCAGGCAGCAGGCAGGACGAACAAAACAACACAGATGATGAAAACACCCAACATGCACACAACGATGCCAAAAATGATCTTATACCTATCGTGGTGCCATGGGGTGGTAAACTTCAGCTTCTGCCAGCCTAGATGGCCTAGAGTGATCAGAAAGATGCTCCTTCCGGTTGAGTATCTGGCCTGAAAAAAATGTTTTGGGTGGGTTCGAAAATCTCTGAAAAAAATAGACCTTTTTACGGATACCCCGTAGGACAGTCCGTTCGGCTCCAAAATATTCAGGTACTTACTGTATAAGTCTAAATTTCGCGAGGGGTTTTATTTTCGCGAATTTCACGAGTGAACATAAAAACGCCAAAAATAAAAACTCGCGAAAATAACTTTTTCAAATAGATTTGTATTGCATTCATGCAATATGTGAAATTAAATTCTCAGCGCGCATTTGCAAAACTGTTAAAATCGCGAAAATATCTGAAACGGGGAAATTTCAATTATACAGTGTTTAATGAATAACAGATGTGCGCATTATAGGCCAAGAACGAAAATAAAAAACAAAACAAAAAAAAAAACCAAGACAAAAAAACCAAAATTGTCTCAGAAGACCGCGCGCATGCCATTTACAATTGTGTTTTTGGCGCATCATTATTATTATTAGTATTATTATTTAGGATTTACTCAATTGGAAAATCTTTGAAAAAAAAACACTCCAAAAAGGAGGAAAGTTTTAGCGGCCGAAAAAAAAAAAAATTAAAGTGGGCAAAATGCAATAACAAAATTTCGCATTCGCATTTGCCTATATCTTTAAACCCTGCATTAAAGTCTAGAAAGTTAATTTCAAATGTTAACCACTATAGTTTGCCAGCCATGTTTCTTCACACCAAAACATCACAAGTTGTATTACTGACTAATTGTAGCACTGAGAGATTGGGGGGAAATCATATGAAATGGATATGGGGTAAGGCTGCCCTCAAAAACCAGGGGCCATTCGGGACGATGACTCAAAAAAATAGGGTCTTTGGGTGAGAGACCGCAAACGCCCCAAAATAAGGGGTTTTTCGCGTGTGACAATTTGCAAATTTTTAGAAAATTTTGAAAAAACATTTCACCCAAATGGGATCTTTTAGTGGAAACTATTCCCCCAAAAATAGGGGGTCTTTGCGTGACAGTTTGGTAAAATTTAAAAAAATATGGGTCTTTGGGTGTGACATTTGCAAAATGTATGGGGTCTTTGGGTGACCACAGCGATGCTGAAAATGGGGGTCTTTAAGCCTTAAATTACGCGTCACCCGCCAAGATGGGAGTGCCCCGGGTGAGACATATGAAATAAATGCCTTATGCTGGAATATGATTTCACATACTCGTATCTCTGGGAACATTTTGTTCAGTTGCTACGACAGTCTTTGGTAAATCTGTGTTTCGATCCTGTCGCGCACAACATTATCAATTCTTAGCTCCAACGATTTGAAATAGAAAATATTGCTTATATTACTAATTATAAAAAATACGAAAAATAGAATTTTTCGTCAAGATTTCGCGTTTACGCGCATAACCAATAACGACGTCAAATTTTGCGATTTATGAGTTCGGAAGGTTTAACCTTTATATTTACAAAGCCAAAGACCGGAAGTGGGTTTTTGAACCAATTCGGGGGGGGGGATTTGTCTCAAAGGGTGATATGATGCGTGAACAAGAAAACGCGTAAAAAGAAATCCCTTTTTCTTTTTACGCATTTTCTTGTTCACGCTAATCCACCTTGGAATACAAATCCCCCCCCCCCCAATTTGGTCAAAGAACCCACTTCCGCGTGTTCTTTGAGGGTGTCAAAAACCAGGAAAATATGGAATAAAAAGTATGTTTTTCTTCAACCCTAAAATTGTGATGCACGAACTTAGGTAGGTATGTAATACTCAATTAAGCAGAGAGATCAAAACCCATCATAAATATGGGTTAAAGCAAAGCAATCAAGACAATTTGTTCAAGCTTTGATTACGTTTAGCGGACACGGGTGTGAAAAACAGTCAAAAACATAAACAATAAAAAACATTCAAAAATTCTTGAGTACTTAAATGTTTTCTAGGGAAAAATGTCATACATTTTCAGATTTTGGCAAGTTTAAAAAATCCTATTTTTCATGCTTTGATAAAAATCAGTTGGCCAATTTTAGCAAAAATGGCTGTTTCGAGTGACAAACATTTTTTTGACTGCTAATTTCTGTGAGTTGTATGAAACATTGAAAACTACCTAGTAATGACTTAATTCTTTATGACTGATCATGGGACAGGCGTACATTTTAATATTCAAATCAATTAAATGGGATCAATCTTTATTTTTGTAACAGGGTTAGAAAGTCGGCGGTCAGGGTGACAAATTGATTTTGGAAAAAAAATGCCCAATGTTCGCCCAATTTTGTGATTGAAAAAGCTATTTCTCCTCAATGGTATGAGCTATGGTATTGCTTCTTGTGTCTTTTGTTCAGTGATTTCAATAGCTAAATAGTGATGTAAAACTTGGGGGACCCTTAAGTTGAATTGAATGTACTGAAAAACAATAAAGTGTAATATATACCCCTACCCCTAAAATTTCGGAAGGCTGTGAAAAAAATAAAGGTCCTTCGCAAAAAAATAAGTCCTTCAAAACTGTGAGGTTTAAGATAAACAAATTAAACTGGCTAATAGCCCAAGACCTCCCTCTAGAGCAAGTTTATATTTGTTTAGCCCTGAGAGTCCCAGTTTTGAAGGACTTTCTTTTTTTTGCGACGATTTTGCTTCAAATTTGAGGACTTCAGGCAGAAATATGCTGTACAGTGCTATGGGAAAAATTTTCAAGTTAATAATTAGCATTTTTTATTTCAGATCAGTTTCTACACAAAATTTCACCATAGAAAATGGTTTTTAAGTAGGATATCTTTCCTTTAAGTTTCCACCATTCTGTCCACCAAAGTCAAGTCACGCTTGAACCTGTCAAAGCTTGTATTTTTTTATATTAATGACAAGCAAGCATGCTACTGTTTAGGGTAGGCAAAGACTGACAAAAATAATTATCATGTTTGGGTATGTTATTAGCGTGGAAATGCTCGTTCAGGGTTCACACATTATATCCACTTTGAAAAGGCCCCCCCCCCCCTATCTTAAAAAAAAAAAAATGTACATTTTGAAAAACCTAAACAATTATAGACAAATGAGATATATCCTAGACAAAAGTCCGGGGATTGTGGTCCCTAGGGATCGTCGTCATTGGGACTCTGGCCACGGATTAGTAGCACCCTTGGTTATTTATTTTTAGATATAGGCCTATAATCATAATTACATCTCTCAAATTTTTCATGGTGTATTCATTTCCTTCCAGAGTATTTACACCCTTTTAAATACATTTCAAACATGCATGGCATTTTGCAGAATTTTACCCGTTTATTTTTCCAAAACACATGCAGCATAATTGGACTTTCGGCCTATTTTTTCAAGAAAAACACATTTTCCGATCGTGGAATTTATGACGTCATGTGATCATAATTTATTTTGGTATCGAGGAAAGGAAAAGACCCTACTATAGCTATCCACTGGTTTATCACAAATCATAAGCATCAAAATCCCAAAGGGAGGTGGTACCAACACGTCCGGTCACCCCACCCCCTTGGTAAACATTTTGTTTGTAAAAAAAGCTTGTAAGACAAGGATAAGTTCTTAAACGAACCAGAAACGCGTATTTCTTTAATTGTTGTATAGCACATTTATGGTTCTGTTAGAAACCTTTTGGGTTCTCATTCTTATGAACCAGTTTTGGAGGATATCAGTATTGAGGGTTCCAAATAGGGCCGCCAGGGGGAAATGCTTAAGTCACGTTCTTTTCTTAGGAGTTTAGCAACAGCAAACAATTTAAAACTATTTTGACCTGATCAAATTAACAAATCTGTGGCCATTTGTTTTAAGTGATTTTGTTATTGCGACGCCATTTAATATTATTTAGAATCACTTCCTACTCCTTGTAGCTGAAACATGCCAATTTTGATTTTTTTTTTATTTTATTTTTCTTATATTTCTTTATTTATTCCCTGAATCTAATCAAGACACTGTCACCGACTAGTAATAATGAGTTGAAAATCTTTGGTAGAATTCTTAACATTCCTCGGACTTGAACAAATTCCTAAGAACCAGGAGTTTACCTACAACCTGGACAAAGTTCTACGGACTAATAGTCCGTCCTCGTGGACCTGGACATTAACCTCCAAGGATCGATATTTACCTTGAACCTGGACAATAGTTCCTCAAGACTTTTAGTTCACCTATGAATTGGCTACTAATTCCTAAGTACTTGCAGTCCATGTTGGTAATGGACACGTATCCCTTAGAACGATAATAGTCCACCTCTGCTCTGTCAGGACATTATTTCTATAAGGACTAATAGTCCACCCATCTTCGGATTAGAAAATAAAATAGTCTTAATTCCTTTGGAGATGGACCGGCTTGGGACATGTGCTCAGGCCAGGCGTGTTGTTTGTAATCCAGTTACAGGATTACCATCTACACACGCTTAAAAAAACTTCAGCTTGGCTGAATTGGAGATAACCAGATTGCCATAAGTGGTGTAGTTGATTGCATTCATTCAGCTTGTCCTGCGTGACAGGAAGTTATGCTGTGGGCAACTAGGACCATAGTACCTGAAGGTCCCTGACCCTCTTGAGTTGGGGTACCGTATGTAGTGCAGATAGATTGATGATTATCTTCCTAATTGACGGCCATATATTCCTCTTTTGGCGCGTTTAGACTAAATGGGATTATTAGATAAACTGATCATTAGACGAATGGGTAGGCAAAATGGGTTTTAGGATAAATGTTATTAGACAACTGGTCATTCGACGACTGGTTTAGGCAAAATGGGTTTAGACTAAATGGCCAATTAGACCAACTGATTATTAGACGAATTGGGTTTAGGCAAAATAGGGTTAGACTAAATGGTTTATTAGACCAACTGATCATTAGGAGAAATGGGATTTAGACAAAATGGGTTAGACTAAATGGTATGATACCAACTGGTTATTGGACTAAATGGTTGTGTAGACCAAATGATATTCGACAAAGTGGAAATTAGAACTATTGGATATTAGCCGAATGGTTTTAGCTTAGACCCGCACTCGGGTCCCACGGTGATGAAAACACGAAGCGACTGACAATTTACACTCGAATCTTCAACCCATATCCGGGGACCCTCCGAATTCGGTGGGAAAAACGTCTCCAATCTCCACCGAGGTCGGGGGAAGTACTCGGCCACAAAAATTAGTCAAAACACATGGTTCTGGGATACTGCACTCTCTCTCGACGGGAAGTATGGCCGTAAGGAGACACTTAGCCCGACCAATCAGTGCGAGGCTTTTTTGCGCAGGATTTAAAAAGGGCCATGGGAAACTGAAGCGCCTGTTGACAACCACCTGGGGTGTTGTCGCACGCGCAAGGTTGTTTGGGAGGCTCAGCAGGTGTTCGGCCTATCAGTCCCGATTCTCGCGTTTGATGTTTTTTTTTTATTGACTTTTATGCCAACTCTAATCAAATATAAGTAGTGTTATGTTTTATTTATTATATCAGTCAAATATACGGATTTATTGCTCATATTACTAACGGTACAAAAATCATTTATTGGATAGTTGTCACTCATATTGAATAAAGATCTCCATTTAATTTTATTGCATGTCAATAACCTGCGCCTTTCATGCATTTATTAAAATGAAGCTGAGGAAGACAATATTATCATTGCTCGTATCGCAAATCCTTAGATATCTAAACTACTAAAACAGATCTATCTGTCTGCTGTCTGTCCCTATTGCATTCGTTATTACTTTGACATTTGGGGACCAATAAGGGGGGGAGCACTCACCTATGAAATAGATCTGGGTGTTAGGGTCGTGCTTCCAAGCCCAGGGGCATTCGGTGATGATAGAGGACTAAAAAAAATAAAAAAAATAAGGGTTTTTCCGAGTGACACAAAATATTGAAAATTTTTCCCAAAATTGGGTCTCTGGGTGTGATTTTTGCAAAATTTTCTAAAAAATAGAGGTCTTTTGGTGTTTTTTTTTTCCCCAAAATAGGGGTCGGTGACAGTGTGGTTAAAATTTCACAAAAAATGGGGGAAGTGGGAATTTAGGTGATGAAATAAACAATATTGGGGTGTTTGTGTGACAACGATACTGAAAAGGGGGGTACGTAACAGCCTGCATAGCGTGGCTTCCAAGATGGGAGTACGGGGGGGGGGGGGGGGGGTGGCTAAATGGGTCTAAATAGTAGCAGTCTCCAAATCGACCCTTTAATCAAAAAATCAGGAAATTGGGACCGTTTTTGCCTTCCCTTTTGTGGTATCGGATGCGAATACCCAATGGCTTCCGATTTCTCGCGCCTGGGCCTAGGCCGGGAAGGAGAGGAAAAATTGATTAACAAAAGAGAAAAGAAGAAAGAACAATGTAAAAGAGACATAAAGAGCTCTGAGGACGGACGAGTCTCTGTACTCTAGGGATAATAGTGTGCAAAAGTTCCAGGAGAACTATCTCTTGTCATCCTTTCTTTGCATTTGAACATTATGGTAACGTAATGTTTTTGATTAGGGAGAGAATTCCCGCATTGCAACCATTTTCAAGAAACATGGTAGGGCAGGGCCATACGCAGGATTGTTTGTTTTTTTGGGGGGGGGGGGGTGCAGGGCTTAGAAAAGTAGACTATTTGGTATAATAAAAGTTGATCTAACAATGCGACTTTTTTACCTTAGTGAACACTCATCACCCAAAAGTGGAGTGTCTAGTCAGAATTTCTATAAATTATGGATCTTTTTTATTTAAAAAAATCAGCAGAAAGTGGACCCACCCCCCCCATGCCGGTAGTGCCTGCTGTGGTTTGGGGGTACAGGAGGGACAGGGCTTTCTCTTTGGGTAAGATGCTCCAGTCACAAAACAGGTGAGACGTTGTTTATCTGATTAGGATTATAAAATTATTCATTTGAAAAAGCAAGCCTATTCGCTGCAAATGAGTGGGACTAATTTCCGTTATTGGGGATTATTGAGTTCCAACGAGTTTTGTTATTTAAAATAGTTAAAAATGCAAAAAGAAATCACAAAAATAAAAGCAAACGTATTATAGAAACATTCTGTCACATTAAAAGTGAGGAGAAGGAAATGGCATGGGAAATCAAAGAAAAATAGGGTTATATGTGGATTGACCTTTACTTTTTAGGAAAATACCAAAGTATGGATAATTACTAGCTGACCCTTTGAACAACAATTTTAAATTAAAAAAAAAAAAAAAAATTTACGGGTTTTTTTCCAGTTGGATGTAAAGCGCTAGCTGTAACATTGAAATGAGATAATTGGGGAGAGTTCGTCAGACAGATGTATAGCGCTGGGAAAAATGATCGTTTCTGGAAGAATGGAACCACTGGGCTTTGGTTAAAATAATGAGAGAGTTGGGATTTTGTGGCACCTGCAGTATGCATGAGTAGGCCCTATTTATTGTCAGAATGATCAGCACATCCTCAATAAGGAAACTACTACAACCAACCAACCAGTGGCGTCACCAGACCTTTACAAATGGGGGGGGGGGGGGCGGAAGGGGGTGCCAAGGCTTTTTTTTTTGAGGGGGCAAATTGGGGTCCTCCATAGACACTACAAAAAGTCAGTTCATTTGGGCGGGGCTGAAGGGGGGAAAAGGGAAAGGGGTTAGTGGGGGGGGGGGGGGCTTGCCGCCCCCTGCACCCCGCTGGTTTAGCCACTGCACCCAACAACAACCAAACAAAAAACGGGGAAGAAATCACAAGGACACATTTTGATTTCTTAGTTTCTCCTTCCCCGTCTTTATTTTTATGCTATTGTTATTTTCCAAGACTTGGGCACTCTGAAGAAAGGAGCTGCGTTCGCGTAATCGATAACTGAGACCTAGGCGGCATGCCATTGATACCACCCGTTGTGTTGTATATGTTGGTCCCCCTGGATTAGCATTCAAATTAACCGTGTGATTTGCGCAAGGTAATAGGGTATGCAGTCACGTTACGTGTGAATCGATACCTGCTGGAGACAGTTTCCCTACAGATTCGTACAGTCTCGGCGGGCGACTCCCTACCTAGTGTTAATTCCAGGAGCCCTGTGTAAATGTTCGGACAAGTTTGTTGGAGGGCTGTACGGGAGGTGGTATAAGCGAAAAGGATCTAGTTTTTAGTTTTTAGTTTAGGCCCGAGTCTAGCATTATCTTTCAACCAAGTGCGCTAAAACCCAGAGACAGATGGCCGAGGACTGGGGGTGGTACAGTCTATTTTAGACAAAAATGGCCATTAGACCCATCTGTTATTAGACAAGTGACAATAGACTAGTATGGTTATAGCCTAAGTGGCATTAGACATCTGATTTTATGACGATAAAGGTTTTTTAGAACCAAGTGGTATTAGACGAAATGGAATTAGAAGTGATGATAGACCAAAAGACTGACTGTGTCTTTAACGGGGCATTAGGTGATGCCTGGGAATCAGAACTGTGCTTGCAGATAGAAACTCTACCTTTCAAAACGATTTAATTATTAGTTTGTCATTGATACAAAAATCAAAGGAAAGTGCGCGAAAAGTCCGGAAAAAACAATAGAAAACACGAACACCAGACTTATTGCCTTGTTTTATCTTTCAAAAGTAGGTGACTTGTATAGTTTACTGTGAGCCATTTCAAAGCTTGCTCGATTTTACGTTGCAATTGAGACAATACTTATTATACAGGTACCATAAATGTAAGAATGACAGGTGTTTTTTGCATTGTGAGAACAGAGTGTGACACAAAAATATAAATCTGCCACAGGTATAATCGTGTATTTGCTAGAAATGACATTTTGTCTTATCATGGTAATAAAGTACGGACCAGGAAAGGATTTCAATTAAAAATATAAATTATAAAGAACAAAAATAATTGGTTTAACATAAACTGAAGCATAAATATTTGTTTTATTATAAAATCGTGAAGAGTAAACATATTTTAAAAAGCAATAAACATATTTTAAAAACTAAAAATATTTTTATGTGTTAATTTTTTTTGTTTTTGTTACACATGGAATCAGATTTGCCATTGTTATGATAATTTATTCTATTTCAGGAAACCTGTGATTAGATTTTCGAATGGGACACCTTTCGGTACGAATGTACAGTTTACTGTAGATTCGTACAGAAAAAAGTGTCCATTCGTAAAAACATATACTCCAAGTTTTTTGAATAGGACTGACGTGGGGGGGGTGGTTTGTGGGTTGGGGGGGGTGAGTCATGCAATGGTTTTTAATGCGTATCGAAGTAATTGCTGTATCGTATTGAATGATATACTTGACGGGGTCGACGGGGTATGGATGCTTCAACTGACTGAAAGGATCAATATTCAATAGCTCCTGAAAATGAGTAGTCAAAAAGTTGAAAAAAAAGAAAAACATAGACTGTACATGACATTTTAACCTACAGGGACGCTGGGGGAAACGGCACTTATATTAAACAGAATTTAATATAATTGAACATCACGCATACAGTAAGACGGGATTGTAAGTTCAAAATAATCATGGCAACAGACGATAGGATTTGAATCTTTATGAAGAATTGAAATCTATATGAAGATCTGAAACCTTTACGAAGTTGAAACCTCTAGATATTTGAAACCTTATGGAGATTTGAAACCTCTGATATTTGAAACTTTGGATGAGAATTTGAAACCTTATGAAGATTCGAAACCTTACGAGGATTGCAAACCTTTTCATTTACCATTTGAGACCTTGCTGCAGGTGATGCCCTTTGGAGGATTTGGCCGCCCATACATAAGCCAATAACCTTTGGAAGGTGTGCAAACTTTTGTGCATTGGCATTTAAAAAATCCAACATGGCCTCCACAATCCCCAAAATCATTAAAACTCTCTACGTATTTCTGAGAGAGACCTAATTTTGGCTCCGTGTTTTTTAAGCACGAGGAATCTACTGGCAGGGTTGGTTATGAGATTTGATAACTACATTGTCACCAAAATCCAATATAGGCCTATACCCTCATTAAAATGACCATAACTTTTTTCAGTAGACCTATACAGGTATCACAAGTTCTAAGTTCCCCCAACATTACACAAAAGACAGAGGATGCTCTTCTGCCCATCTTGTGAGAAAATGATAGAAATCCAATCACGCATACCAACACGAACCTCATTTGAATGAAAAAAGTGTCAATAAAAAAAAGTTGCAGTAGGCCTAAATAGCATTGCTGCATTGAACTGGTTTGTTCATGCTTTAAAAGGTAGAATGTCAATCCATTTTGTATCTAATCTAAAATTAATAGGATTACCCAGCTGGCTTTATTAGTACGGCAAGGTCTGAGGTACCGTAACAGGCGATTGGGGTGGGGTGGGGGAGGGCAGGGTGGAAGGTTTGACCGGGGAAAAAGCTGAAGCATCATGCTAAATCAGCCCCTTTTGCCTTCTCATTGAGAAACTTTCACCTCAAACCAGGAAAATCTGCCTCAAAACCACCTCAAACCGGGAAAATCTGTCTCAAAACCGGAAATTTCCCCCTCTGACAAGTGACCCCTGTTATGCTCGTGTTAGTCAAGTTTCTGTTCCAGTTTTAAACATGGCGCGTATAGCTGTTGCTCAGCGTGTATGACAATTGGTTGGCTTAAAGTGTAGCAGTGAAAGAAGTCGCTCAACGATTGGGTTGTTCCCCAAATGTTACATTTAATTAGCATTTTTTTTGTCATCTTTGCGTTAAAAGGTCTGCAATTATCTGTTAGATAACAAAGATTGCATTTTATTTTTAGTTAAACATCCTTTTAGACAAGTAAAGTTATTAACTAATGAAAGTCTACCCTGCCTTGCAGGATCACTCAAACCGGTACATTGAAGCAATGCTATTTACTGCAACTTTTTTTATTGGCACTTTTTTCATTCAAATGAGGGTCTTGTTGGTATGCGTGATTGGATTTCTATAATTTTTTCACACGATGGTCAGAAGAGCATCCCCTGTCATTTGCATTTGGGATTTTGTTGCAATCATGCGTTTCTATTTCATTAATTAAGGATAATTTTTGGGGAACTTAGAACTTGTGATACCTGTTTATTTGGGATATAGGCAGTGCGGGCCTCTTTAGCCAGCTTTCTATACATGAGGAATTTACTGGAAAGATTTATTAATGATGCTTTAACTACTATATTACCATCACAATCAAATGTACCATATTGCAATTTATTGGTCAAACTCGGATTTCAAGCATGATTCTAGTGGCTATACTAGAATCAAATAAGAATATAACAACATCGGATCATTTGGTTGCGGCAACCATCTAGAATTTCAACTGACTGCCAAACAAAACCGTCTTGCCCACAGTCTGCTTGAAACATAGCCGTGTAGTATCTAGTGGGAGTTCCAAAATTCTGATAAAGACTGTAGACTGAAGTATGAGATATGAGTATGAGATATACCATTCGTAACAGGCATTTTGTTTGTTAACATGCGCAAATTGAAAGATGGCGCCCAATATGGCTTCAGAGCAGATTTAATAAAATCGGGATTTCAATACAGAGCACAAGCAAAGATGCCAAAACGTGCGAACCACCAATCAGTGCAATCCGGCCAACAATATGAACCAAGAATCCACACGTCCGGTGACTGGTTAGGCCATTTAGTAACCCTACTTCCTGGTGACCCTGATGAATTCAGCAGTCTTTACGGAATAAAGCGCAGCATCCCATGCACTTTATTCCGTAAAGGCTGCTGAATTCATCAGGGTCACCAGTGAGGGGTCACTAAACGGCCCAACCCCAGTTCAATCGGATAGTGACAGCTCCTTTTTCAAGTTTATGTACGCCGACTCTGGTTAAAGATTTTTAAAAATGACCCTATATGGAATAGGTCAAATTTTACATGCAGAAGAAAACCAAAGTAGCTGGAAGAAAACCAGGCAGAACAAGCAAGAAATGGGAGACCAAATCAAACTGACGGGAATGAACCCGGACCGCAGATGTGAAAGACGAGGGATGTAGTGCATATAGCCGGGTCACCCTCCACATATCAGTGACAATTAAAAAATAATGTCACATTTATGCTCTTCAAAAATGAAAAACGTGTTATTATTTTGCTTTAAAGCAATAACAGCACATTTTTTGAAGAGGGCCCCCAATTTTCAAAATTTGAGCTTTTTGCACAGCTGTGTTGGTAATTGTCTATTGAACTATACCTGCGAATGGTAATGCTCAAAAGTATGTATTTTCATAAAATAAGCGATTTTGTAATTAGAACCGGGATCCCCCATTGTAATTTAAAGCCACTATCAGCAATATCTTCACAATGCAAACAAATCGCGCCCCATATTTTCATCAAAGTCCATTTTTTGCACTGTTGTATTGGAAATTATTGTAGTAAATACCCCTGTAAGTGGTTAAAGCCACTATCAGCGATTTTTTCACGATGTAAACAAATCGCGCCCCCTATTTTTCATCGAAGTCCATTTTTTGCACTGTTGTACCGGAAATGATTGCAGTAAAGACCCCTGTGAGTGGCTAGCGTAGCACGCTGTATTTGTCAAGAAATTATGATTTTTATGCTTTGTTTACCAATAAATGTCGGGATCCGACTTTTTTAAGGTCTGGAAACAGCCGTAAATGGCACCTGCAAGACCGCTTTAAAATGCTTCAGTGTCTGTTTTCACATAGAACAGTAATATAAGGTATTGATATGACCTAACACTAGCGATTTAGAGACAAAATCGGCATTTTAAATTTGGAAAAAAATGACTGATAGTGGCTTTAACATCGGAACTAAACGCCAAATTTCTGTCCGTCCATTGTGAAATTAGTGCCACCTCACGAAAAATGACCTCTAATTTTGACTTGCTGAACCAACGGAACAACTAATGGATGAGCGTAGACACGTACATGGCGCTATTTCCCGGGGATTTCATATTGTAAGGCCGTTTCCCGCAGCCGTTGAATAATTTAGATCGGGAGCTCGATATTAATTTATCCTAATTACAAAATTCTTTCTTTTGTGATTACAAAACATATTGGAGCTTTAACCATTAACAGGATACGGTTATTGAGCCCAGTTACCAATGTAACTGGCTGTGCAAAATCTCAAAAATTGTGGAAAATTTTGGTGCGCTTCGGGTGTCAGTCACCTTAGAATGCTACTGCATATGCATTATATAGTAATAAGGATTAATGGAAAATTGAAGGTTTTAGCATTATGATCGTTTTCCAGGGATTATAAATGATTAATCTAAAGAGGGCACCCTTTGGTGACACTCTCTGATCTCAGCCTCGACCATAACTTTCAAACCTGAGATTTAGGCATCATTAGAAAGCTCGTATTTTTGTCATCTCATCTGCACAAAAATATTTTGACTGACTTCTTTCGCGCTATGATGCTAGGCTAAAAGATGGTTTGTTTACGCTAACAGGAAAATAATTTCTATAGTACTCTACGGGTTATTGTAAATACACACAAATTTCGCTCACTTAGCTTGGATGTTGGATTCAAATGAAATTTTGGAAAAAAAAAGTAGGTGTGATGCTCTTCATATGAAAATAGAGAAAAATATATGTGTATAGGGTGGTGTTCAGCGTATAATTAACACTTAAGTGGTCAAGGGGGGGGGGGGGGGGGGCTGGTCGTGAATGGACCCTGATCAATTTTTTCGCGCGTAGAGCGAAAACACGCTGATGAGGCCGTGGTTTCTGCTAATTGTAAAAGCATGTTATCCCGCAGTTATTCTGTGCGAAGAGAAAATTCCGCATTGCGGAGATATCGCGTTAGGGTCCATATGGGTCCATATGGACCCCCTCCTTGACCATTAACGCGTTAGGGTCATATAGGGTCAATATGACCCCTCCTTGACCATCACCGGGTATACCCAAGACCTGACCACTAAGGGTGATGAGGAAGTCATTGGTGAACTTGCCTAGAAGGTATAGTCTTAAACCGTATTAAGTTATTTGCTCAGTTCTTATCTTCGGTTTAACTCACCGGCAATATTTTAGCAAATATCAAATTGCTTCGCAGCTTAGTCACCGTTGGAGTTCTATAGAGGAGGAGCAGGAATAATGTTGGGGGCTGGATTAAGGATTCGTTTACCCCCACGGACAGGAAAAGGTGTGACACCTTTGGTAGTTAGTATGGACCTATACATCAATGCTAGGAAGGTAGTACTCTCAAATTGTGGTATCACTTTTTCAATAGGGGCTAATTTAAGTTCACACAGGGGTCAAACTTTTAAAATGCCCTTATCATGTTGAAATGTATGCCATATTGTCCATCTATTGATTGATTGATTTTATTAGGTACTCAAAAGGATACATACAATGATAAAAACCATATAAAATATGATACAATACATAAGATTATTGCACTAAAATTATTTTTAAGAACAAGACAAAGACCATAATGAATGAATAGGAGTACCAAGGATAGCCCAAAAAGCTTTTAAAAACAAAAGCTTAATTCCATTGGGGTCTAATCATAAGGATTCCAAAAATGTATAGTTTGTACCACCTACGACCATTGGTTTTGGAGTTATAGGGTAAAATGGCTAAAATGGTAAAAAAAGGTCAATCTCAATTTGTACAGGGGTCAACGTTAAAAGTTAATCTGATTATATTTTAAATACTTGCAAGTTATTGCCTGAGGTAAGAGGACTCCCAAAAAGTATAGTTTTGATTATGTTAAACGTTTACTTACGGAGATAAGGGTAAAAGAAGCTCGAAGGTCAACGCTAATTGGATTATGTTGCCCTATGACCTATTTTGTCGCATAACATGATAACTATACACTGCAGATGGTACAAAATATTCCTTATTTTGACACATTACTTCTATCATTTTCAACAAAATTGGAGCAACTTCTGTACAAATATGAATTGACCCTTTTTACCATTTTTGCCACTTTTACCCTATAACTCCAAACCGATTGGTAATTTTTGGAATCCTTATGACTAGACGGACAATATGGCATATATTTCAACCTTTTCTGTAGTGAGGGGTAAACGATGATGTTTGACCTGGGTCCTAGCTCCTCCACTACTAGGAGGAAAAGTTGTTTCCATACATTTTCGCTTATGCAGCCAATTTTCGCTTTGTTTATAACTTAATCTGTTCAGGTAGTCATTTATAAAGCTCTATCTCGGCTATACAATACATTGTGTGGCTGATTCCTTTCATTACAATGCTTTAGAAATAAGTACTTGATGATAATATTTGATCCTTTCTAATTGCCGGCAAGTCTAGGCAAATTTTGTCTGTTTCCTTGTTTCACAATTTTTCTGTTTGAGGGTAATATCATTTGCCACAGCTCCCTTAAAGGCCGACTCAGAGATTTCTCAAGGATGCAATTTTCATATAAATTTGGATCGATTGATCCCATATTTATTGGTCGAGCTATGAGTTGCAAAAATATTGGGCGAGCACCAATAAATTTTGGGCGTAAATCATCCAATTTTATGATTATCATCTTTCGGATCCAATATTTTCAACACTTGGACTCCTCAAAACATGATTATCTAAGAAAACGTGCTTTTTGCATATGCAGAATTCTTGTTCATACACTAATCACTTTGTGAAATATATACCAAAGTTCAAATCAATGTTCTTCACTATAGAAAATCACAACTGTGTAATTTCGGATCCTGAATTATTTGACATAGTATCCCGTGGTACTGCTATACTACACATAGAAGTTTTCTGCATCAAAACGAAAATTCCGATTCATATCTCAGACATTGAGATTAAGAAGTTTGGGTGACTAATTTTAGTATAATATTTTAATTGACACAAAATAAGATTTTATTTCGAAATATTTAAGTCTGCCTTTAATTCGTATATTCAAGGTAACCGCTCTCATCACTTCTGGCTCACCTGTGAGATCTATATATATATATATATCACTGCGCCCTTCAGTTCTGTTAGCTTTTGAAAACTTTCTTAGTAGTAACCAAAAAAGATAAATTACCATGGCAACACACTTGAGGAAAAGAGAAAAAATAGCTCAGTGTTTAGAATTGTGTTGTTTAAATACTAAAATTTAAAAATAAATACCTGTCACCCCATTATCTGTAGTCATTCTATTGTTATAGGTATTATACTGTATATCATTTTGACATTTCTGAATAATCCAAGGTCACTTGAGATCGTTTCACTGAAGGATATCACTCAGAAAGCAAAAAATCAATCATGCTTGGTCATTTAATCGGGATGTCAAGATTAAGAAGGAGAATAAAAAATAAATAAAATAACAGCATTGAGAATTGAGTCGATCGGCGGCCAAGGTAAAAGGTTAAGAAAACATATGTTAAGAAAATAACATATTTTAAATTTAAAAATTTCACTTCATGAAGATGATTCATTTCATGAATAAATGACAGGTGTGATCCTCTTAGCTAAAGTTTTATGATATTTCACTTTGATTTATTATTTTATCTGACCACCATATCTACAGGCTGATTAGTTTGCTCATTTTTGTTGTGGCCTTGTAAAAATTCCAAACAGAAACTATGAAGTAATTGGCAAGAGCAGATTCTGAACGACTTAATTAAAAACTTTGCTCATACCAAACTAAAGTTATACTTTGTGGCTGCTCTTTATCGAAATCGCACCTGCTAAACCGCTTTATGTTGTGTTTGAATGTCGCGCCATACCAATCAATGCTGGCCTGGGAAGTGAAAAATTTGTGCGAATAGGAAAATGGGTGATCAAATGAGTATAACTTGGGTTTGGCATGAGCAAATATAAAAAATATATATTTTTTATTAAGACATTTAGAAACTGCTCTTTTCAATGACATTATAGTTTATGGTGGATCTTTATAGACTTTTTACAAAACCACAATAAAAAATGAGTAAACCTCTTTTAGTACGACCAATTTTATGTTCAAGACATTCAAGTTTGCTTTCAATAGTTGTACTAATATTAATTTCTGTTTGTCCGTAAATAGACAAATTAATCTCTGGATATACATTTTTTTTCGAGTAAGTTCAATAATTGAGTACTTACAGTTATCAATAAAACACCCTCTAAAATACAAAACGCAAACAAACAGAAAAAACGTGAAGATATGTAGCTTCGTGACAGCTACCAAATATCGTATGAGGATAAAACGATTTATCTTTCCATTCTTCTATCAGAAAGATCTCCACGACAATGCAAAACAGAATTACATAAACCTCTGCCAATTTGTTTGCACGATTTATATAATCCAATTACCGTCTAGTCTTATCAGGTTAACCTTGAAGAGCAATGACAATTATTGAGTTATGCATTCAACATTTGACGTAGTTTAAAAAGTCGGCCTCGAAATAAATTATGAACTTGGCCTAGATAAAGATAACCGTTTTACGTGCTTCTTAAATGATAAAAACGTTAAATATGATGAAGTACGAACAGAGATGACTTACGCAGTCTTGCACATATTATTGTCAATTTGGAATGCATCGATCAATCAATGCATCGACGCGAAATCAGTAAGATAACGAGGCTGATAGTGGGTTAGCCAGGCATGTTGGTCGGTACCACCGGGGGGGGGGGGGGGGGGGGGGGAAGAGGCATTTATACCAGGGCTACCTTATACTATGACATACACGAAAATGTATGATGGCCATTCTGTAGGGGTAGCTTAAGCGAGCTAGGGGCTCGCAAAAGATTATACAGGGGCCAAAATGAAAAGTGGTCCAATGTTGTTGAATTGCATACCAAAATGTTCGTATGATCACAAGGATTAAAACATGTATAGTTTGTGCTATCTCTGACTTACCCTTAAGGAGTTATAAGCTGAAAACCGTTATTGTAGGTCAAAGGTTAAATTTAGCTTCTACAGGGGTCAAATATTAAAAAAACGCTACAATTTCAGTGGAAATGGTCTCATTTTGTTTATAATGTTATTACAATTAAAATAAGGAATAGTTTGGACCATCTGCAATGTGAAATTAACAAGTTACGCACCTCATCAGTACTACCCTATACCCCTATAGGGGCTGGGGTTAATTTTGGGTGTAACTTGGTAACTATACATTGTACATTGTTTATTGTTTGGAGTTTACGCGGTTCTTCGACATGACAGGGACATAAGAACCTCTGACATGCAGCGTGCAACACAGCAACCCACTATGCTATTTCAACTACGTCACGGAAATAGCATAGCAGAGTCTTAAGCTTAATCATCCTGTGCGCGGAAAGCAGTGAATTTTATCAGTGACTGACATCCATTCATCATGTGTTACGTGAATATTTCGATGAAATATGTGCACTCTATTTGTTCAAATTTCTGTTTTCAAAAGAATTGTGATGCTTTTCAATGGCGGCGCCCAGGGTATTACTCTATTATCGGTAGTGAATTGTTGCTCAGAGAGCGAACTGCGCAGACTCCGGCTTTCATCATTCAATTTCCGGATCAGCTTGAGATGCATTTGAATAAAGTGTATGCGTGCCGTTTATGCAATTTTGTACATTATATTACACTACACACAAACCGTTGTATAAAAGTGCTTAAAGTGACAGGAGGAGATTTTTTTTAGGATACGAATTTCTCTCAAATTGTACTAAATCGTTTGTAGACTACCTACCTAGAACCTTTGGAAGGTTTATTGAACAACCAAGTACCAAAGAAAACCGCAGACCTTGTTTTGAACTTGCCTGCTATCGTAATCGTCTCCATAGAAAACCATGCTTTGAATATCTGTCGTGCACGACAGAAATTACTAAATCATCACCTTATTACATAAAGAAGGTCCGTATTCGGCTTATTCGCCTCAGGTGTGATCTAATACATTGGTAAGCATTCCGAATATGCAAAACACCCGGGTTCGAAAAAAATTGGGGGCGCTTCTTTCTGGAAATGTCTTCATGTCTCTTTAACAATGCATTCTATTAATCCGACGCTTTTTTTATTAAAATTTACGAAAACTAATAATATGAAGTATTATTGCTGTATTTTAATCAATGATATTGAGCGTTTTGTGCATAGATGCTCGTAACTGATTGAAAATTGAATATCAAGCTCAAAGTGAGAAAACAAAACAAATCATAGACTGTCCTTTTAACAATACAGATGATACTTTCACCAAGGAAGCTGGAGTTAGCAGTTGATGTTGCGCTACTGGCAGTTCTAGTTCTAGACTTTCTTTGCTGTCGTTTCAACTCTACTTGTTGGGTGCGTTTAGCCTCATAGGTAACTGCAACATTGGTAATGGTTGCACGCCATGAGTCACGTTGCTGAGCTTGCCTTTCCCAGTTCTCTGGATCAACATCAAAACACTTGAGAGAAGCTTTCAAAGTGTCTTTATAGCGTTTCCTAGGAGCACCACGTGACCGTTTCCCAGACTGTAGTTGGCTAAAGAAAATATGTTTTGGAATACGAGAATCCTCCATTCTGACCATATGACCGGACCATCTTTCCTCAGTACGGTATGGATACTCATCATTTTGGAGCGAGTGAGACTTCTGTGTCTGGAATCTTGTCTTGCCACATAATCCTGAGAATCTTCCTCAAGCAGTTTAGATGGAAGCGGTTCAGAGATCTGGCATGTCGTTGGTATACAGTCCAAGTTTCACAGTCATAATGTAAAATGAAAGTTGACATAACAATGGCTTGGTACACTTTGAGGATGAGGATCCAGCAAGTCGGCACAGGAGGTTATTCCTCGAAGATACCTTGGCGCATACAGACTCGAGGTGCTGCCGGTAAGTAAGTTGCCGGTCAAGCTTCACTCCCAGATAGGTTGGTGTAGGATTGTATAGCAGAGGCGCTCCATTGAGGTTGATTTGAAGCTGACGATGAGTCTCTTTGGTGTTGAGGCAGTAGCGGTGGTCTTGGATTCGCTCAGCTTCAGTCTCCAGGTCTTGAGATATGCTGCAAGTAGGGCCATATCTGCAGTAAGTGTACTTTCTACTTCTGTCCAGCTGCTGTCCGAGTGGAGAAGGGCAAGATCGTCAGCGTAGCCATATTGTCTAGATGTTGTTTGAGGTAAATCGCTGATATACAAGTTGAACAGCATGGGAGCCAGTACAGATCCTTGTGGTACTCCGTTCCTCAGACGACGCAGACGACTCCTCTGCCCATCACTGGTCTTGAGAAAAAAACTACGGTTTGCAAGCATGTTACATATGAATTGTACAAGGTGACGATCCGGGATGGTCCTGAGAAGCTTGAGTGTCAGGCCCTGGTGCCACACGGTGTCGTATGCTGCAGTAAGCTTCAAAGCTTTCCTCAATATAATTTGTGAGTTTACAATCTGGTGGACAGTGCAGTGGCGGATTTAAGAGTCAGCAGTGTCAGCAGCTGCTGACAGGGCGCCCCTAAAATATTGCTCTCAGGGCCCCCTCAGACACCCCTTAGTCGCACTAAAGTGCGACATTGCGTCGCTTCGCGGCGCTAAAGGTGGGCTCCACGTTAAGCTGCTGACAGGGCCCTTTTCCTTAAATCCGCCACTGGGACAGTGCTCCGGCCACAGCGAAATCCTGGCAGATGGGGTTCGACGATGGGCTCCAGCCGGGCCAGGATCATCCTCTCAAATGAACTAGAGATCAGGGTGTAAATTGTTCACGTGATCTATGAATTATATGTATTCGGGCAACACGGACAACATACGAATAGCACTCCAGGAAATCTAAGCACAAGACGGAATACATTACACTTGTCTCCATCATCTTTTAACCGTATCACAGGGATTGATCTGGGCTGGCATCTGTACCACATCCAGCAGAGGAATGCACTCCTTTCAAATGAAGGGTAGCCTACTGCAAATGGTTTGTCAACCGTTCCAACAGCTTTCACCGTGTTCATTACCCAGAACAAGCTCCCAACACCGAGAGAGGGAGTGGCCCAACATGAATTTGACATGCTTTCATACTGAACTATATGACGTTTTCTTGATAATGCTTTTCACCTTGCCAAAAATTAATTTAGGCACACTCTGTGTATTCAGAATAGTTTGAAAAGGTGCACATGCGGTAGTCTATCTGGCGGGCGAGCTCATAGCTCTTGTCGCCCGCGTTGATGAGAGACTCATTATAAGAGAAATTTTGCTTATGACCACAGCGAATTTTACTCAACCACCCTCAATTAATATTAAATGGTGGTTCGGTAAAGGGAACACTACAAAAGCCCCCACCCCACCACAGCACGTTAAAGCAATAAACAGCACATTTGTTGTTTGAAGATATTTTGAGATTTTGCATAGTTGCATTGGTAATTGCACTAGTAAACAATTACTGTGAAGGTTTAGAGCTCAAAATTATCTATGTGTCGCAAAAGAAGGAATTTTGTAAGTAGAATTAATTAATATCAGAGGTCTCCAATTAATAATTTCAACGGCTGCTGGAAAACGTCCTTTCCAATATGAAATTAGCGTGAATATGACACCATGTAACGTGTCTACGATCATCCATTAGTTTTGTTCCGTCGGTTCAGCAGTCAGTTAGAGGTTATCAGCTCTGCCATAAAATACAACAGGAATCCCGATTCTAATTACAAAATCGCTTATTTGATGACAAATATGCATTTTAGAGCATTACCACTCGCAAGGTATAGTTTACTAGGACAATACCAGTTGAACACAAATGTGCAAATATTAAAGTTGAAAATTGGGGTGCTCTTCAAAAAATGTGCTGTTATGCTTGTGAAAACGTCTTATTGAAATACGTATAAACTTGGACAACTTCAGAAAAGCTTTGAATGGTAATGTTAAACCACGTTGGGTTACAATGATCCTCTTACTAATTATTCTTTTGGTCTTTTTATGCATATTTCACATTAGATTTCGCAATTAAATACTTATCTGTGGCACAATGTATTTCATACAATCTGTTACTGTTATACTTTCAGGTGTTATGATTACCTTTTACTTAGTAGGTACACAAACCTTGAGAATCTTGTTCAATCAAGCATGTAATACCTTGTATTGGTGTATTACAAAGTCAACATTGGTGCAGTCGGAACTTTCTAGTCATGTTGAATAATGGTGTGAAAAGTGATCAAGTTATCGTTGCTTGTTAAGATTCTAGTAATACTTCATAAGAAAAGCAAATGTTTATTCTTCGTTATCCTAGACGAAATTCTTGACAATCGTCACCTAAAAGTTGTCACAATTGAACCACGCCATTTCACAAAACCAAATCATTGAAAAGAAGAAAAGAAGACTTCGTTTTACTAAATAAACGCCACAAACCTCGACGAAGTTGTACCACCAATATCCATTTATTCAATAAGGTTGTATCGTCACTCTGGCCACTCGCCTAATTCCATCTGTGCCTGTTCCATCCGCGTTATCAGCGTAATCACGCGGCTCCTGCTCCTCCTCCTACTACTTCTCAGGACCTACGCATTGTGGTGCGGTTCGCACCCACAAAATGTTACCAAAAATGCAAAAGGTCCCCTTTGCTGATATTTGGATACAAAGGTCCACAATTTACAGAATATTTGACGGGAAGCTCACTTTTTTCGAGATAGATTTTACATTTTAGGGGGGTTAGGTCACCTTTTACCACTTTTTGAGTCTCGACACCCCGAAATAAGGCGGTACAATGATATGTCACCCTAAAGGTCGTAATGACTGCACAATAATAAGACCATTTCGCCCTTAATGATAGTAATAATAATCATAATAGTTTTTAATCCAAAGCTCCTGTTTATTGCTGACGGCCCAAAATCAAAATAAAGAAAAAATCGTCTGCTTTTCAAAATAGGGGGATACGTCGGCAACTAGGACAGAATGAGATCCCCAACATGCCTTTCCGAAAACGCAAATTACAAGGCGTGGCTTTCAACGCCGTAAAATACTTTTTAAAAGAGTAGAAAAGTTCATGTAGATACTCATTATGGTAGAACCCGTTTTCATGTACGGTCGGATTCACAGCCGATATAGTCTCGTATGGTTAGTATCCAAGAGGCAAAATACTGGTAGCACTCTTAATGCTCTGTAGGGATTTGTCCCAAGAAGGATGGTACGTATCTATGTTACGGTTACCATTACATTGATTCCCTTCAAACTGCACAATTATATTATAGGGCTTTTAAACGAAGGGCTGGACAAAAAAGTGTCCTAGGACCGTCCCGGTTCCAAATAGGTGGCTAAGTACCTTTAGCATCATCCCGTCAAAGGCAAAAACAAGAGGGTGAGAAGAAATAAAAAGGCAGATGAGAAGACTCTTGTAACTAAGGCTAATTAAAGTTGTTGTATTTCGTTGATTCAAAAGCTGGTTTATTTTAGTGAGATAGTCTTAAAAAACCGCTTATGTCCAAAATTTCATTTGGTTTAGAGGCCATCAGTGCGTAATTGCTGTCGATTTACGGACAGGACCATTACAATTTAATTTCTTGCAGAGACGTAGGAACACATCCAATACCCAACAGACGTCATACTACAAAGGACTAACGGTGTCCGATGATACAATCTTAATTTCTGAGCAAATTGGGGAAGAGGCTGGAGAGTGATCAGACTATGGCCCTTTAAGGGGGAAGGGAAAATCTGACTTGTGACAACAAGATTATGTGATTTGACATTGGTGGGTTTGTCCATGATGTGAATGTTTCAACAGTATGGCACAAGGAATTTGCGTATCACACACACGACCCTTGTTGCCAGCAAACGATTTATTCAATACTTGTGGAGTATTAGGGACTATGGGCCCAAAGTACCCAGCTGGTGTATTGAAAACATTCAATGATTCAATTCAATTCAAAAACACAATATACCACAACATATTTTTTTTAAAATTAAATGTTCCATTTGATCTTTCTCTGGATATTTTTATCATCTAAAACAAAGTTGGTTAGCGGTTATTTTTTTTTCACGCATTAGACGACTAAAACTGTTGGATGTGAAGTCTGTTTGTTTCATCTTGTCCAAATGGCTCAACATCCAGCGTGTGTAAAACGAATCGAGTTGTTCTTTGAAGATTAATAGCCATGCGGCAATTGCTATTCGAAGGCTTTCGGATAGATCGTTTTCAGCTGTAACATCACCATGTTGTACCATTGAACCTGTGAAGGACCTCATTCGACTCTTTGCAAATTGCAGGCACGAACATTATAATTTCAATATACCATACTAACACCTAAAATCTGTGAAATATCTATTTTACAGGATTTTCATTGTCATATCATGTGTCGATATCTAGGTAAAATATAAACGGTTCTGGTAGTTCTTGTCCTTGCGTTCTGCTTGCGTATGAGGCAGCAGCTAACATGTTGTAAGAGTTGGAGCCCAAACTCACTGTTGATTGGTGGGGTGTGAGAAGTCTTTGGGCCACCGGTGGACGAAAGGTAGGGCCCTCATTGAGAATGTGATCCGCAGTCTGTGATGGAAACCACATTGGGAGGCTGGCGATGGCCGCAGCCCCCATCGGTCCATTATTGCTATTGAAGCGACCGACTCCTGTGCGCATCCGGTTTAAAGGTGCAACGAGAGATTTCACTTATAAGGCTGTCCCTTAAAAAAAATGAATGACTAATTTTGCCCTAATGTAAAGCTTCCATCAAAAAATATCCCAATCTGAAAAGGATTTAAAGCTGAGAAATGTTTCTTTGGACAAAAATTTTGACATTTCTAATTTGTATAGGAGCAATACGAAATTGCAGCCCTATGTTTTAAACTTGAAATATGAGGCAAATCAAAACACCATTTTTCTCTCTTTTAAAGACATTTCTGTAGCCAAATACAAGGTAATGGCGAAATCTATTGGTGTCTAATCTATTATGAAATTACTATTATGACACAATATTTTGGTGCCTCATAATCTCTCGTTGCACCCTTGTGGGTGACCCATTCCTTGCGTGGGAGATTTGCTGCGAGGTGGTAGTTCTGTCTTGGGTGTATAGAGAGTTGTCTGGTCTTGGGGATCTAGCAAGGAGTATTCCTGTATGTAAGTGTGCGCAAGGGGAACTGGAGAGTTTAGCAGCGTGTCAGACAGAAAGGGGTCGGCGGAGGAAGCGCGGCTCTGTTACCGAGTTGGTTGTAATCTGTTGACGGGTTATGCAGCAGTGCTTGTTGTCCAGCAGGGCCTTATTCACTAGTTTAAGAGTGTTTTCTGTTGGTGTCTCTACCGAGTAAGTCTGCAGATGCAATGGCCGGAAAGCACTGGATAGGAATTCAAGAGGTGAGTAGGACGGAGGCAGCCAGCTGTGGTTCTCAAGGTCTCGTTGAGTAACTGTGTCCAGCTTTCTTTGGTTATTGTCCTGAACCACATTTTGAGAAGAAATCTACGGCTTATTGTAAACTATAGGGTTTTTTGCCTGGCTGTTTTTTTCCAGAGTGTCTCTCTTTAAACAGAGGGCATTAAAACATGACAAAAGACATGTCTATCGGGGACGTTTCTTTTTTGGCAACTTGTTCCAGTCTCTGACGATAAACAGTACTTGAAATAGTATTCGAGGCGTCTATGTCTGTTAAGAGATTTGGTATTATATGTATCTTAGCGAGTGGAAAACTAAAGGGATGCGGACAATGTTCTGAGCATACGGGTCCCCCACAGCGTTCTTAGCGTGGGCCTCGTACAGAATAATCCGCTGTTAAAAACTATTGAAAGAATTCAGTATAATATTCATTATTGTTTGGACCCAGTTTTCCATAAAATTAATCGAATTCATTTGTGTTTAACAAGTTTTGAAATGTAAAATATATATTGGATATATTGTGCTTTTGAATGGTATCTTCCCCAATTTTTAGTCGGTCGGCACTGTTATGTCAGCACTTCCAAAGTTGAGTGACCGCCGCCCCAAGTTACATGAACGATTGTATCCTTGGTTTATATGCAGCCTTTGTGTGTAGAACATTTGAATTACTAGATACAATTCCCAAGTAGGAAGGTTCTGTTGTTTTTTGTCGGATAGTGTGGTACAAGAGTTTGTGTGTGGGGTTTGTCTGTGTTTGGTGGGGAGGAGTTGTTACGTCATAATCAAAACCAAAACCTTTATACAATTTAATTGCCAAGTTGTGTTCTGAAATGTTGCAAATATCACTCTTCTTACAGCTCCCCATTCACACCTGCATGGGTGAAGTGAGACAAGATAAAGGGTCTTGCCAGGGACACAACAGGTTGGCCACGGGAAATGCACAACTTTAAAGGTGCACTGCACATTTTCAAAAATTTAAAATTCTTCAATTTTCTCTCAATGATAGTCTAGGCCTTGGAAGAACAGAGAATATTTGACACATAAAAATAACACACCCCAAAAACAGATAGGACATAGATATGAGGATAAGAATACAGGTCAATGTGTAGGCCCAATTTATAGTGTCCATAACTTTAATCACAAATGTATATCTTACATGAATATTTTGACTCCTACTAAATGATATTAAAACCACCAAGGTTATAGAACCGGTCAAACAGTGCACATAGCGTGGAAACATGCATACGGGTGCGTGTTCTTGTGGGTAAACGCCCATTTTCGTAGTCTGTGAATTCGGCGTCGCCGGCGAGCGAAATACAAAATGTTTCCGTTTACCATAAGGAAGCTGATTAGGTTTTAATCATTCGGTGAGGGCTTGTGGAGACAAGATTTTACAAACCATGCAAAAATATCATTTTGAACAATCTTTAGGGCGCACGATTTTTCAAATGTGCCATGTCTCTTTAATGGTCTAATATGATATTGAGTCTGCGCTTTCCACGGGACACTCGTGGTTCTCACATGAGAAGGAAAGCGTTCGAGCAGCCCCTTTCATGAAGAAAGATTATCAAGCAGATTGCCTTTTCGAGAGATTTGTATTAAAGACAAAAAAGTAAAGTTGAGCAAGCAATTTCTGTAACCTCCAGGATGCCTGCCGGCGGAACGCCGTTCGGCTTTCAACAAGAACTTCAAACAGTCATTCGAAAGTCAAACAAGAAACTTCTCCATTCCTTCGACAGAGATGTTAAATTTTGCAAACAATGTAGTCATATGTCGTTTCCGATATAACTGATGATTTTAGTTACAAGGGATGTACCGTGTTTTGGTTTCAGCTGTTAGATATATATTTGAGGAGAGCGTTCCCATTAAATGAGGACGGTACTGTTAACACAGATGTCATATTACACAGGACACAGGTCGGGGGAAGAAGAAGCACTCGACGCAGCAACAGTGGTAAGTAAAAAATAAAAAGAAAAGGCGGGCATGAAGAACTTTCAGAATCAGGGGTTAACGCGCCAGGCGGAGGCAAAATTCTCACGGCTCAGCAATTGTCAAAGGGACCAAATGTGCATCACCAGCGCGCAAAAAATAGCATAATTTACATTAATTTGTAAAATTTTGTAAATTAAGACAAGAAGTTGTCGGAATTCCTGAAAAAAATGGGCGCAAAATGCCAAATGTTATTTCATTCAGGGTCCCGATATTTAATTTGCCGGGGATGGGGCAAAATTGCCCACTGCTCGCTGCTTCTAGAAGCACTAAATTGCCAAAGTTATAGACATCGCGATTGCCATTCTAAAGTATCAGATTTAAACATTGACGATTTTGCAAACAAACCTGTCGTTGTATGGCGGAGTATTAGGTTGGTTTTAGGCTATCTTGATATTTTTTATATAACAAATTCCATGCATGGAGAGTCTAACTTTACACCGGATAAAACAGGGTTAGTCCTTAATGAGGGACCTTGTTTCCTTTAAAACAACCTCGAAGAGCTTAGTTGGCAAGAGCTCTGTGCTGCCTGGATGCGAGGTGTGCCGGTTCGAATCCAGTCGATCACACATTTTTTTCAACATTACGCGCGCTGGCCATCTACAGGGAAAGATTAAGAACGATATTATGGAAGGTGTGCCGTAGCGGGTGAGAAATTCCTCATGTATGGGCGCGGAACGTATTGCCAATGTAGTGGTTCATTAGATTAGGCATTGTGCAAATAGATCTCTTATCTTTATTTGGTTACAGCAAATATAATAAAAATGGAAAAAGTTGATTTTTAGAGGATCTTTGTATTCAATATAAAACCTAGGTTGAATTTCCTATGTGCACTCCAAAAAGAAATTCGAAATTTCACAATTTTATGCCAAGAAAAACTTCTATCAGCTATCCTTTCAGAATGGAGATACTTTTGGTAGAAAGCGTTACATCACCCCGTACAAAAATTCAGAATTTCATTTTTTTTCGGAAAACACCGTTATGTGAAATTCTCGTTGCACCTTTCTAAAAGGAATCAAGTGTGGTTTTTACCCCAAAATTGACAATGAACCATACACTGCAAAAAAAAACTTTGCCATTTTCAATTTCTTCAAAATATCTGGCTTTGACTTATAGCACACAAGATAGACTAATGTAGTGGGTTAGAGGAATATTTCACTTATTGGAAGATTGATATTTTGGATATTTGCAAATGTTTTGATATTCGGGATTGTAAACGTCCTTTTTGGATCAACAATATGGCCTGCATGAGCTTCATTTGAAACAGTTATTTTATTTTCAAATATTGATATCAACACAGCATCTCAAAAATTATCAAATGTTAAGCATTTAAATTTTCACTCTGTCAATCTATAGAGAATGAATTGGAATTGGAAATTGAAAGGGCATGTTCGCTCTCCTCAAAAGAGTAAAAAATGCCATCCAAAAGAGTGACAATTCACTCCAAAAAGAAGTGGACAAGGCACTCCAAAAGATTGACAATGCACTCCAAAAAAGTAAAGAAGGGACAAATTCACGCAAAGATTGACCAATTCCACTCAAAAGTAGTGACAATTCACTCCAAAAGAGGGGACAATGCACTCCAAAGAGTGACAATTCACTCCAAAAGCGGGGACAATTCACTCCAAAAAGAGTAACAAGCACTCCAAAAGGGACAATGCACTCCCAAAAGAGTGACAATCACCCAAAAGAGGACATTCACTCCAAAAGAGTAACAATGACTCCAAAAGAGTGACAATGCACTCCAAAAGAGGACAATGCCCTCCAGAGTGACAATTCACTCCAAAAAGAGTGACAAATCACTCCAAAAATAACAATGATCACTCCAAAAGAGGGACAATTCACTCCAAATGAGTAACAATGTATCAAAAGAGTGACAATTCCTCCAAAGAGTGGACAATTCACTCAAAATGGTGACAATGCAATCCAAAAGAGTGACAATTTCACTCCAAAGAGGACCAATTACTTCAAAAGAGAGTAAACATGCACTCCAAAAGTGTGACAATTCACTCCAAAAGCGTGACAATTCACTCCAAAAGGTAACCAATGGCACTCCAAAAAGAGTGACAATGCACTCCAAAAGAGTGACAATTCACTCCAAACGAGTGACAATGCACCTCCAAAGAGTAACCTGCCCTCCAAAAGAGGGACAATGCACTCCAAAAGAGGGACAATGCACTCCAAGAGTGACCAATTCACTCCAAAAGCGTGACAATTACTCCAAAAAGAATACAAGCACTCCAAAAGAGTGACAATTTCACTCCAAAATGATAAACATGTACTCCAAAAGAGTGATGCAATTCACTCAAAAGAGTGACAATTTCACTCCAAAAAGAGTGACAATGCACTCCAAAAGAGTGACCATTCACTCCGAAAGAGTGGACAATTCACTCCAAAGAGTGTGGACAATTCACTTTTCAAAAAGAGGACAATGCACTCCAAAAGGGTGTGTGACAATTCACCCAAAAGAGTGACAATTCCACTCCAAAAGAGTGACCAATTCACTCCAAAAGAGTGACCAATTCACTCCAAAAAAAGAGTGACAATCACTCCAAAAGAGTGACAATGCACTCCCAAAAGAGTGACAATGCACTCCAAAAAGAGTGACAATTCACCCAAAAGAGTGACATTCACTCCAAAAGAGTGACAATTCACTCCAAAAGAGTGACAATTCACTCCAAAAGAGGACAATTCACTCCAAAAGAATCAAAATCTTACAAAACAAAAGTCTCCAAAAGAATGATATTATCACTTCACTCAAAAAGTGATAAATTTAAAACACTCAAAAGAGAAATTTCACTCGGTAAGGATTACCTAGAGTGATCAATCTCATTAAAGGGCGATAACTGTATGCAAACTCATTTTACAGATTGAAATTTCACTTTTTTTTTTGAGTGAATTTGATGAGAATGTCTGCTTTGGAGAGGTATTTTCACTTTTTACAATTAGAGAGTAAAATGTCTTCTCGTTGAGACTTCTCGGGAAAAGGATAAAACCGAGACGAACAGAATTGAAAAGTTGCAATTTGAATCCATGCATGTGAATGGTAAACGTAGTGGTGGGACTGATTTCTGCTAATAAACAATACGGGTTGTTGCTACGGTGAATTATGACTTTGTTTTGATATAAGCGGGTGTGAATGTTTACGCGGGGTTTTCTGTTGTGCGGGGAGTGGGGCATAGTAGGCTCACATTTACCATTGAAAGCGAACACAAAGTTTAAATGTACACATCGAGGTAGTTATCTGTTTTTTAACTTATTTTATTTTTCATTTTCCAACTGGTTTCAACACGCTATGTCTGCACTGCGTTTTGGGTGTTTTTGGTAAACTTGGTGAAAACAAGAAGTTACGTTTAGAAAAGACCGTTTCTGACTCCACTAAAATTTCGTACCATATGTGTACTATAACACAACAGGTCGGTTATTGTGTTAGAGGAAATCTGTAACTGACCTTAAAAAAACCTTTTTTCATTTGACTGCGTCTTGGAAGGGTCTTTCATCAACTTTCTGATTGCCTCCGCATGGGTGAGTGGGAGTTAAGATAGGGTTAAGAGGATGTGGCAAAGGTTCTCCATCAATGGGGCCAAATCTGGGAGTTAAACCAGCCCAAAAGTTGCACAAAAGATCATAGTCACCTGGGGGGTTGTGGTTTAGTAGGAATAATCATACATATTTGCTTGTAATTATAAAGGATTAGAAAGAAAGGGAGCCCTGACGGGGTTTGATACAGTGTGCGGCAATGGTTGAAAACTGTCCGAGGGTGAGAGGGTTGACATCTTTCAACTTCAGCGTTCTGAAAATATTCAACAAAAGTATTTAACACTTGTTAGAGTTTTTGTGAACTTAACATTTGCGTGAAATGTTTTCACACAGTCCGGAACATGACATTTTTAATTCACATTTGTGTTGTCTTTTTCGGAGTTTTAATGGGCTACGGGAAAAATTACAAGAGTAGTGTGAGGACAAATCGTGGTGCTTTTAACATGCATACTATTTATGGTCTCAGACCTACAATTGTACTGGGAAGTGCCTTTTTCTTTTTGGGTTCTTTTTGAAATGCACACGAAATTTTTTGCGAAATACCTTATCTTAGACTCAAACGGATTCTTGTTTCTCCAGCTTATGCCCCCCACGGACGGCTTCTTACTTTTCTTCGTGGTATTACATCTCTGTATAAAATAATGATATCACCGTTTCCAAGTAAAACCGTTTGACAGTGTCTACCACGTTAATAATGAGAAGTGCCGCACTAAAATTTGGTTTTGATATGCAAAGCACTGTAGTAACGTTTTAAAATTGTAATGTCATTTTAAATGTATGTTTACCTTGAAACTACGGCCTTAAAATGGCGCAATCTTGTTTTATACGGCCACTTTGGTAAAAATAAAAACATAATTTTCGGATTAGGGTGTTATGGCTTTTGCTATGACCAAGTGGCACACACCACACTATCCGGCTGGTATGTCGATCCCACTTGTTTACTTTTTCGTATCCTATTAAAGTGGGCGTCCGCCACGATACGTCTGTAAAACACAATATTAGTTTTGTACTATACCAATCGTGACGTATAGTGTGTACGTCTCAGATATAAATATCCGCCAAAAAAAATAATTTTGGGCTTGGGGACTATAAACTTACAGAATACAAAATTTTCACCAGGACCAAAAAAATTCACAAATGTCTATCTAACATGTAGCTTGTGCTTGCCTCTGTAGAATGGTAGCATAAGACAAAAATTATCCCAATTATATATCATATTGTTCATTTTGATAGATGACCTTCACCCCAAAAGTGGCCCTGTAGTTTTGTCGGCGCCGATGGGCAATGCCGGGGGGAAGTGAGAGCTGAAACGTGATTTTGTAAGTCCCCATAAAGTGAGGCCCTACTGTGTACTGATTAATATTGGTCGCTCATAACATCCAAACAGACAATCGTTAGCCCTAAGATTGCACAGAGTAATAGAAAAATATAGTACCTTTCTTCTGATACCAAACGTTTGACCACTTTCCGGAAAATTCTGGATGCCCTGGGCCGGGCCATGACCCGATCGGACAATGGACTTTTAATTTCTCAACCTCTATGTCGTGTCAGTGTACGTCATCTCCCACTCACAAATGAATTGGGGCTCTAGGCAAGTCTCAAGACTAAAAGACATGAATGATTTTTGTGAAAGGCACAGCCTGTACTTTTGATTCAAGAGTCATGTCAACTACTGTTCTTCTTAAATACAATAATCACACGGATCACATGAGTTAATTATTATTGGATTAGATGTTGCTACTGCCTCAAACTACTCAACAATGGGGGTATTTTGTAATGTTGTATTATGTGATAGAGGTTGGGGAAAACTTATTCAGTGGTGATCGAAATATACTAAAACTTCATCAAGCTTCCCGTGATGAAAGCCAATTCGTGATGACTAATCGTTTGGTGACAACATGTGTGACCTTCGGAGTGCCCTACAACCGATTGTATTACAACGTCTTTGCAAAATTAACTTTTCTCATAGAAAGGAGGGGGTGAGCAAACATCTTTTCTTTCCGTCCCTGTTCGTCCTGTACAAAATGTAGTACCACCTTATTCATTGCCGACTATATATAGCAGACTTTCCTTCATTTAGCATAGTGCAGTAGAACCTTATTGACCGTAAAGTTGAGTATGGACACAATTTTCTGAAATGATAGATTACCGGTGTAGAATACGACTTCCGGGTGCCACTTTCGCATCATTGAGCATTTTGAAAAATGCCAAGATGGCTCGCCATACAATGATAATTATCATTTTCAACCCTATTATCAAACTATGGAGTACTAGATATATTATTGGACCCAAGAAGAAAAAAAAGATCAGTGTTACAGCCTTCAAATCGAAATCAGTTTGTGTCAATGACATTAGAAATGTACCGTTGATCCTAACCAATGTAACACAGACATGTCACTTTTGTTGTAAGCCCACCATCGAAATAAAACTAATATGGTGCAAGTTGTAAAAATACATGATAATTACATTTTTTCACATATATTTCACTCAATTTATAATTTGACATACAATTTTTGGTGTATTTATCGGATTACCTGTGGCATCACTTGGTGATGAGCATAGGTACAGTTTCTAATTGTTTCATGGTTTGACACAAGAATTAATACTGGAAGGTACTATTTATATCATTTGTGTCAATAGTTCTTGAAATATTCATTTTGGCGGCCAGTTGATTGACCGTCATGTACACTCTAATTATCAGAAATACCTTTATTGTGTCTACAACATATCTAAGTACTTCATGTTTTTTTTATCGCGGTAATGTGCTGTTACGGGGCGTATTTTCAAATTATTAGATTGGCTTAAATTTTGAAGTGGCGTTATGACTCAATGGTACATGCCATGCTTTTTTCAATTGGTCCCATAAGATCTCTAGTACTCCATAGTTTGATAATATAGTGATGATCGATTTATCATTTATGGCGCCGCCATCTTGGATTTCTCAAAGCTCAAGGATCCCCAGGGGCACCTCGGCAGATTCTATCTCCACCCTTCTCTATTATTTCAGCAGAAAAAATTGTTCCATACTCATTTAACGGTCAGCCATAATTTGGCCATGCTACCCTGTACCTAGCACTAGCATAAACGTCCCTCACACACAGCACTGCATTCTACAAACAAATTAAGTTGTCCAGCAGCACTGGTTTATTGACATCATAAATACAATATATGCTAATATTAGAATACAAAAAAATGAAAATACTTTGAAGTCATAAAAGAGAGCACCTATGGCGGAAAAATAGTGGCAAATCTAATGCTCATATCCGTGCCCTAACCACTGTCAGAGTAATGAGGTGCAGATCTATGCCTAGTAACGTCCTAAAGGGTGGGGAGCAATTAACTCTGACATCAACGCAAACGGGAGCATCGTTAGTTTCTGGGTGATCGAGGGCCAATTTCCCAGGCAGGGTGCCGCTCCGGATTTTTTTCAAAAGTGTCATTTAAAATGCAGTTAAGGGATGGTTCGGGATATGAACGTATGGGACAATAAACCGATGGATTGGTGCCAAAAACAAAAATAAACACAAGCCCCAAACAATAAGTCCAAAGTGTAAGTAACTAGAAAATAATTGACTCTGAAGGACTCCCTGCCAACACGAAATGCCGGTCCAATCAGAAGCTTTATTTGATGCGTGCATAGTTAGTGCAAATGTACAATATGGTGAACTTTGCAATTAATCGATAAAATGATGATCATTAACGTTGCAAACCCTATCTTATGAAGGTGAGGTTTAACCGTCCAGGAAATCATGATAGTCTTTAGTGAAGGCTGAGCTCAGTCACTATCTATTATGTGCCTTATGATGGAGGTGTAACCCATCCAATCTTGATCTTTAGTGAATGCTGAAACTCATTCACGATTCTATTATTGCACTTAGGAGGGAGGTTTACTCATCCTTATTCACGTAGAGGGAGGGTATAACTTATCCAATCTTGCTCTTTAGTGAAGGCGGAACTCCTCCACTATTCATTATTTCACGTATGAGGAGGAGTACTCATCCAAGTGTGCGTGATCTTTAGGTGAATGCGGCAATCATTCACTATTCTTATTGCACTTATGAGGGAGGTTTAACTCACCTTATTGCACTTATGAGGGAGATTTAACTCATCCATTTATGAGGGCGTTTAAATCATCCTTACTTGCACTATGATGGAGGTTAAGCTCATCCACTTATGAGGAGGTATATACTCTTCCGATCTTTGCCCTTTAGTGAAGGGCTGACACGCATACTCTATTCTATTGTTTGCACTTATTAAGGAGTTGTACTCACCAAGTCGTTGATATATGATAGGCTGAACCATTCCCTATCTCTTCTTGCACTTGATGAAGGAGGTACAACTCATGCCAACTCTTGAAATCGTTGTGTTCTTTGAAAACTTAACTCATTCCATCATGATGTTACCCCAACCCACTCCTTCCGAAAGGGGCCAAACCCGGGCTCGTTATCGTCGAATGGCGATATAGAGCTCCGGCCGCCAACCCCAATTCAGGTCCCATTCAAGAAACGCACCGATTTCCATGGGAGAATTTGAACGCAACCGAGATACGAAGCGATCTTAGCCATCGTCGCAAAGACGAAGACCATCGCCATGCGACAAACGATGGGCCACACCCGGTTATTGTCCAGTTGTAATAATATTTGCTCTAATCAGTGCATAATTGGCATGGTTAAGGTAAAGTTTAAAATTATTACAATATCAATATTAACAAAATTTTAATCAAAAAATAAGTATTTTCGAGATCGGAGGGAGTGGCATTTTTTACTTTTCCTATTTTTACAAAGGTGCTACGCACTATACGCCATGTAAAACACAATAGGTAAGTTGTACTTATCCTCCAATTTGGCGTAGAGTATGTAACGTCCGAATACAATAGCCAATTCAATCAATTGAATTATTAATTAAATAAATATGTTCGGGCTTTGGGCTTGTACAACCAAATGACAAATAATCACAAAATGAGCTTGTCTTTCTCAATAATGGCACAGAAAGAAGGAACAATGAACCCAATTAATGGTCTATAAGTTTGTTCATCTTATTAAAATGGCCTTCACCCGCAAACCCCATCTTAAAGTTGTGTGACGATCTTCAATCCGTTTTGAAGTGAAAGCTGAAACGTGATTTGGTGGTAATCCCCTGTCGTACTGTTATAAATTAATATTGGTTGACCAATGGGACATATTTCCTCATAACATCCAAACAAATCATCCTTTAGACCTAATAAATTTCACAGAGTACATTAGAATCTTACTTTCCGGGAGTAAAACCATAGCAAAGCCGTCTTAAATACAATATCAACACGATCTAAATTAATATATTATTGGTTAGATGCTCTTACTGCCTCAAACTACTCAAACTACCGTGTGTATTTTGTAATTGGTAATTGTGATGATAAATTAAACGAATTGAAACTTATCAGTGCGATCGAAATATCTAACAATTATCGAAGGCTTCCCTTGAAATCCAAACTGTATTGAGGACTAATCATGTTTTTGTTGACTACAGGTTGAAACAGGACCTTCCGAGGTGCGACTCAACCGCTGTATTAGCAACGGGTACTGTGGCAGAATTAACTTTTCTCAAGAAACTCTTCGGCCGGACAAAAGTAGTAAGCGCACCTTATTTCAGTTGGCGCTAAGAGCATACTTTCCTTCAAGTCGCATAAACGTCATTCACACACAACACATTCTTACAAAACAACTTGCGTTACTTTACTCACCCATGGGTATTAAAAGAAATAATGGAATTGAATTTTATTACAAAAATATTAAATACTTTAAAGTTCTAAAATATGCAGACCTCATCGGGGGACAATGTAGGGGCAGCATCACCTGTCCGCTCAGGTAATTTAGGTGCATGAAATATCCTATCAAAAACAAAAAAAAAAAAAAAAAAAAAAAAAAACAAGACGTCCCTAGAAACCAATTAATTGACGATCACCGCATAAAGGGAGCAGCGTTATTTTTCTTGTTCGATCTCAGGCCATTCCCCTATCCGTCAGGGGTCCGCTCGCCTGATTTTTCTCATAAGTGCATGCAGTTAAAGGTATGTTAGGGGTGTACTTATGGGACATAACCTGATGGAATTTTTTCATAAACAAAAATAACACAGCCCAAACAATAAGTCCAAAGTGTAAGTAACTAGAAAATAATTGGACTCTGAGAGGGAATCCCTGCACAACAACGAAATGCTGGTCCAATCACGAATCTTTATTGATGCGTCCATATTTAACAAATGTAATAGATATGTGATATAACTTTGCAATTAATCATAAAATTGATGATCATTAACTATTGCAAACCCTATAATTATGAAGGAGGTTTAACTCGTCCAGTAATAAATTATAGTCTTTAGTGAAGGCTGAGCTCATTCACTATTCTATTATTGCACTTATGAGGGAGGTGTAACTCATCCAATCTTGATCTTTAGTGAAGGCTGAAATCATTCACTATTCTATTATTGCACTGATGAGGGAGGAGTAACTCATCCTTATTACACTTATGAGGGAGGTATAACTCATCCAATCTTGCTCTTTAGTGAAGGCTGAACTCATACACTATTCTATTATTGCACTTATGAGGGAGGAGTAACTCATCCAATCTTGATCTTTAGTGAAGGCTGAAATCATTCACTATTCTATTATTGCACTTATGAGGGAGGTTTAACTCATCCTTATTGCACTTATGAGGGAGATTTAACTCATCCAATTTATGAGGGCGGTTTAAATCATCCTTATTGCACTTATGAGGGAGGTTTAACTCATCCAACTTATGAGGGAGGTATAACTCATCCAATCTTGCCCTTTAGTGAAGGCTGAACTCATACACTATTCTATTTTTGCACTTATGAAGGAGGTGTAACTCATCCAATCTTGATATTTAGTAAAGGCTGAACACATTCCCTATTCTATTCTTGCACTTGATGAAGGAGGTACAACTCATCCAATCTTGATCGTTGTTCTTTGAGAAACTTAACTCATTCCCATCATTGTTACCCCAAAACTTCCCGAAAGGGGCCACCCGGGGCTCGTTATCGTCGAATGACGATATAGAGCTCCGGCCGCCAACCCCAATTCAGGGCCCAAATTCAAAGATACGCACCCTGATTTCCATGGGAGAATTTGAACGCAACCTAGATACGAAGCGATCTTAGCCATCATCGCAAAGACGAAGACAATCCCATGCGAACAAACTATGGTCCACACCCGTTAAGTGTCCTTGTAATAATATGTGCTCTAATCAATGCAATAATTGCATGGTAAATAAGTTTAAATTTAGTACAATATCAATATTAACAAAATTTTAATAACAAAATAATAATTTTCGAGATCGGATGTTATTGCATTTTTTACTTTTCCGTATCCTATTAAAGTGGCCTATACGCACTATACGCCATGTAAAAACACAATAGGTAAAGTTGTACTATATACAATATTGGCGTATAGTATGTACGTCAAGATATAAAATACGCCAAGTCAATAAATTGAATTATTAATTAAAAAATAATGTTGGGCTTTGG
>JAMKCH010014044.1:0-26664 GCA_023653785.1 Ophioderma brevispina | reverse complement strand
ACATGACAGATCCTTGCGGTTAGACCCTCTTTGGTATGTGTGTTGTGATGGTGTTATAGCGTCTTCAATGATAATTACTGTGAGTGGCTACTAAAATAAGAGAAAATAATAACACAGATAAAGCAAATATGATCAAGTTGATCAGAGTAGCAAAGTTATTGTTAATGGCATCGGAATTTTAGCAGGAAAACCCCAGTAGTATAGTATGGGGCTAGATTCCACTTCATTCATAGTAACCTTTACCAAAATGGCTCATCCTGAAGTAAACGTCGTTTCAAATTAAGTCAATCAAGTACTTCGAGTGCGGTACTTGTAATATGTCAAGTTGTGGATATGCATTTGGCGGGCTATTTTGAAACATGAATTAATCCCCTTCGTGCCATTGGTTCTCAGAAATCTTAAGGGAGGGGTCTGGGTCTAAGCGTGAACTTGAAGTGATTTTTCTTAATTTTCCTAAATAGTGGTATATACATTGTTAAACATCATTGGTAGCCCATGTCGCAAAGTTTTAAAATATGTCAATTTTGCTTGGTTGCCATGGAAACCAAGTAAGGCCTATGATTGGCAAAACACTAGAAAACGAACTAACTAACTAAACTAAACAAAGGCTCTGGGACAAAACTTGGGTGACATATGCAGGTGGTAAATACGCAGTGAACCATGAAGGACGGGTTTTGATAACCGTTGCCATGGCAACCGGCAATCGACCAATCACATAATTTCATGGCGAAATTTGAATTTGTAGAACACAATTTGAAAAATCGAGGTTTCATGGTTCACTCGGCCTATATGTGCTAAATATGCGTTGCCAAATTCATGTGCATAGCATGTAGCTCTCTCTGTTACGTTCGTTTTCGTTTGGTTGTTGCGTAATTTTAACGAAACGAGTTATGACCTCGAAAACATTTAGACAAAATTGAGGGCGCTTTTTTTTGAGGTGAAATATGGATTTTTTTTTTTAAATTTCATTTTATACGAATTATTCATAATTATTAATGAACCGAATCATCGAAATCGGTGCATTCATTGTTGTAATTATTTTTAAAATAATTTTTCTTAAGGTAGAGAGAAAGATCCTATAATCAAAAAACTAAATCTTAATTTAAACCTTTTTCATGTCTTTCCATACAAATATTAACGTATATGGGGAATATGTGAATCCGACACTTTCTGAATGGATTATGAAATGAGGAGATCAACTATGGCCAGCCAATGATTGCCATTTGAAAAAATTTTGATTGCGCTCTCTTACCCAAAAGTGTATCATCTATCAATATAAAACATGGTATTTAGGATAATCACACAATTTTCCTTGTAATCTGACGATTTATTTTTCTAATTCATGAAAGGTTTGATTAATATTCAAAAAATATGAAACTTACATTGACTTTTGCAGGCTCATTTAATATGTTTAATGCTCGTAACTCCAATACGGGGGCACTATTAAAAAATAAAACCTGTTCGTACAAGCAGAACACTAATAAACAACTCTGCCAACTGGCATTTTATTTGAGAAAGAGAAGAAGAAGAAACAGAAAACAAAAACTGGAGATTAATGTGCATCAAAATGACACTTTGCTCCAAAAAAATGAAAAACTGAGAAGAAATAGGCGACGGCGAAAATAGTTTTTCGGATTCTTATTAGTCAATACCATACCGTGTTCTTGCAGTCATTACACTACTTTACTAACCTAAGAGGTTAAAAGAGGTTGTATTTGCCTGATTCACTGGTCTGTATAGACAAGCGGTTCATTTTAAGTTCTGTGAGTTTTGCAAAATACCCATAACTAAGGTCTAAACGTTGTTGCTAAGAACAAACACCCCCCCCCCCCCCCACCCCCCCTTTATTAAAATAAACTTAATTAGCATTTTTTATTTTTCATTGGTTGAAATTACTAAAATCTGCATAAAACAGAAAATTTAGTTCTTACAGAAAAACATTTTTGATTTAGGATCGTTCTTACCTAACTATCGCAGGGTGAGAAAACAATAAAATACATACAGAACACTTTACCCAGAATTTAAGTACTTAAATTATGGGACAAATTTAAATATGAGTAGTTAATTTACTTCGACTAGCCAAAATTAAATGCGTTAAATGGCGGTAAATAATATATTTTAAAATATCTTAATATAACCCATTTAAATTTTTAACATGATAAAGTATAGGAGACTTTGCATTTTTGGCAAATTTAGAGTACACTGTTCCTTTGATCAGCCATATCTCCGGAAACGAAGTTCCGATTGCGATCGAATAAAACAGCATTTGTAGATTACAATCTACACACTTTAAGCCATTGCATTATCTCATTTTCGGTAATGGAAACAATTTTTACCAAAGTCAGACCCCATACCCCCCCCCTTAAACAGAGTTTAGTATCACATGAAGGATACGCATTTAGAGAAAATCTAGGCTCTATTAAAGGAAATATGTCAAAGATTTTTGTCAGTCAGTTTTGATACATTCATAAAAATAGTTACATACATCACAAATTCCCCAAAAAAATATACATTTATTGTAAAATTTAACAAATAGAGGCATTTTAATTTTTGCGTTTGACTACGAAGAAAACGGGCGGATTTCGCCACGCTTCATTGATCAAAGGCCCAATCGTGACGTCAAGTGAGGACCAAACATCGTGTTTCTCGGAATTGTTATTGCTGACACTGTAATATGATGGATTAATGGAAAGTTTAATATAAAATTAGAAAACAAAGTACAGAATGACATTAATTTTGTTGCATTTGTGTGTTTACTTATTATGAAGTGGCAACATGCGATCATTGGATGGTCACAACGACTTAAATTATGGATGGTCATCACATTGACGTCACCATTTGCTGGCGATGGGATTTTGTCGAATCGTTTTGAGTAAGTATTGGGCGGGAAATTAAAAGGGCAAAAGACTCAACAAATGTGGACAAATTTGCAACTTATTTTGATGATATGTAATCTACGTTACTTAGCTTTGCCATCATACCAAATTTTCCAAATATTCGAATCTGACATATTTCTTTAAAGCAGCTTCTGTGTCAACTGGGGAGAAGGAATCATAGGACACTATGCTACACACTTTCAGAGACTTTGTTGTCCAATGAACTAAAATACGGACTTCTTACTAGGCCGTTTCGTTAAAAAGAGCAATCAATTTATACCGCTATTCATTATATATACGTTGAGTTTTGGAACGGGACGATTAGGAGCTTTTTCATCTCGTACAACGGAACAAAAAAAAATATGATAGTCGTGCTGCAGAACTTTTAATAAGTGCGGGTGTAAAGAAAACTGAGTGTCACCCATGCGAGAGTGTCCTAGCGACCATAGCAACAGGTACGGAATAAACCGTGACCTTGTAAACAAGGTTACCCCCCAAACAATGTGACATGGGCCCCCACTGGGTCAATTGTGGGCACTTCCTGGGCCCTCATTGGCTTCCCACATGGGGCCCACTTGTTTGTCGTGGGATTCAAACGGGTCCTAAGTGGGCAAGCTGAAACTGGATGAATTTTGAAAGGCTAGTATATGCTTTATTTAATTAAAGGGAAAAAAAAAGGTTCTTAAAGTACGGTTGGATATTGTTGTAATTCCAACTATTCATTAGGGCATTCACTTGGCATCTCATACTCACAGGTTACAAATATGTATTACCCTTACCTTGGTGGATTCTAACCAGGGACCTCATGATCTTAAGGCTGATGCTCTCTATCCAGTCGACCACTTGTAATTACCTGACGAATTGGCATCAAATTAGTTTATTAAAGGATTGTTGAAGTCAAAATGATTAAACTTGTAGTTATGGCCTTCATGATCGACAGGGGTGAGTTTAGTTGACCTATTAAAAAAAGTTAGATAATTATTGATACAAAAGAATGGAAAATTAAAACATTTTACCCACAACTGGGCTCAAATGGGCAGCCCTGGAAAAGCCCATGATATGACATTGAGTAAAATATAACATCAGCGGCCAACTGAAAACCTACAATGGGCCCCATTTAGGAAAACCACTTAAAGCCCAAATTAAAGAAACTCATCATTGCCCATTGAAAAACTACAATGGGCCCATTTGGGAAACCCACTTAAAGCCCAAGTAAAGCAGCCATCAGTACCATTGAACAACTACACATGGCCCATTTAGAAAGCCCATGTAAGCCCATGTAACCCATGTTGAAAACCCAAGGGGGCCCCACTGACCATTAACGTGGGTAAAAAACCATGCGGGTAGCCAAGATTAATCCCACATGGGACCAAAACACAAGTAAGCCAAATAAACACCCATAAGGGCTTGCCTACATGGGAAAGCACACATGATACACATGTCCACCATGCCCCTACCAAAACCCACACTGGGCCCCATGAGGCAAACCAATCATGGGTTACCCATTTACAACCCACATGGGCCACAGTAGGGAAAAGCCCACATAAAACCATGCCCACTATAGCCAGCTTACCCACACAAAACCCAAATGGGCCCCAGCACGGCCATGTTGGAGGGGGTACAGTGTTGAAACAAATGCCGGAACAAATGATGCGTAAAGCACTTATGAGAGACACAATAGCGGTCTTCCACCTTTCGGATTAGCGGCCATCTGCCGGGAAATGCAAGTCATTCCAAATTTATGAGACTTAATCGAAAGAACGAAAACAAAGAACGACATGCATGTTGGATATGTATAAAAGTATGGTCACACTTTGAATAGCACAAGTACTTTGAGGTCGGTTATTTAAATTGATCTGAATGACGAAAACGAATTACTATGGGAACTAACACCTTTTTTTATAGGTTATGATGAGTGATGTTAAAGACCTCTATAACATGTGTGGACGGACTGGGATTTTGGGCTGCTAGTGCTATGTACTAGCAGTGTAGTAAACTACTAGGCTGCAGAATTTGGTATTCGACCTCGAGTTTTATTAGTAATTTTTGTCGATGTAGGCTACGATTGGTGCTCGTGACCCTTTTATATATCGTCCCAGTCTTGAGCACGTACTGAACCTTTCGTGGAAAATAAATGTAGCGTTAAACATTTTTAATAATTAAAACGCGTAGGAAGTGTAACTTCTCCTCTTATATTTCTTCAAGTACTTGGCCTACCATAGAACTTGGATGTAAGCATCTTAGGTTTTTCTGAACCTTCCTTCAATCCCATTTTTCTCATATTGACGATTTAAAAACTAAGGGTGGGTATTCTGAAAGGGAGACTACACTTTAGACCCTGGGTTTAAAACCAGGGTTATTCCTACCAAGAGGGGACCTTTTTTCCTTTCAAAATACTGTGAAAGTAAATTAAGGGTGAGAAATTCCTCATGGATGGGCTGAACAGCCCCTCATTTGAGGAATTTTCTCACGTTACGCACCACTTTTAGAGTATGTTTGTAAGAAAAAAAAAGGTCCCACTTGGAGGACTAACCCTGGTTTAAACCCAGATATAAAGTTAGTCTCCCTTTCAGAATACCAACCAAGATTCTAAATATTAATTTCACAATTCTGGATCATCCGCTGATGTAAGATCATTTTAGATCAGGTTTGTGGAATAGATTAACTCATTTGGATTACTTTTATCCCCGAAAAATACGTAACTTTGGAATTTTGGAGGTGGTCAAATTGCTGGCTCCCCATATTTACAGGTTGCCAGTATATTAGCATGTAAAATTCTCTGAATCAAGTTAGGAAAATAGAATTGCTCAAATTAAGTCACCCAATGGGAACGGCTGTGCACCACTGAGTGAGTGAGTGAGTGAGTGAGTATTAAAATTAACGACAACTCAAACACAAATTGTGTTTTATATCGTGTCATTAAGTTTATAATTATATTAACGTTTAAAAACAATCAACCTTAAAACATACACTCACAATAAATACTAATGCACAACCCTTTTTAAAAAGTTAAAAATATTTATACAAATCGGCCTCCTTCAGGAAATTTATAACTGAAGAGGCTATATCTTGAAATAATGTTTTAAATATGGGACACTGTAATATTTACTACGAATAAGCGCCTAATCAACGCACTCAAGTAATACATGTTTCACAGGAAAAGAGACACAATCACAAGGAATACACGGAGGGACTGGATCCCTCTAACGCAAATGACTAGGGTTCATATAAGTATGACCAATTTTACATCGCCCTAATACAATCTCGTCCTTGTCCATCAAACCTGAACTACCACAGCTCCAACAGTTGGTTGAAAAGCATCGTTTTAGTAGAAATGATTCCCACAGCATTTGCCACCTGTTTCTGATATAGCTATTAACTAGGCCTTAAAATCTGTTAAGGGGATCTCAATGTTTTTTATATTCATATTAAGGGCTTCTTCGCAAACATCAACCTTTTCATGCCTTGAATACCAATGTGACTCGGAATCCAAGCTAAAACAACAGATTATTCAATTGAGACAATTGAAGAATACTTCCAAAACTCAGCAATATAGGGATGACGAACTTTCTCTGCCTTTCCAAGCCATAAGACTAGATAGTGAATCGTAAATATAATTGAAAAGACTCTCATTTGAAATTTTAGCTAATCTAGGCCAAAACTTAAGTGCCTTCAATTCAGCAGTTAAAATAGAAGCATTATCAGGTAACCAATCTGACGATAATTCACGCCGACTTTAAACAGCTGCAGCAGCCCTTTCCAAAACCCTTAGACCCATCTGTATTAAATAGTCGATGTTGATGATATTATGGCTAAGATCATCAAATGTTAGCTTGAAAAACAAGATCATCAGTTAGACCCTTCTTAATATTGACATAAAGTTAGGTCAATATCAGTTAAACATTTGTACAGAGAGGACAATAGGAAAATCAAAGGAAGCAATGTTATCAGCATTAGGCTACCTGTGAAAATCCCTCTGTTTCGACGCGGATTCCAAAAGATGGAATAGCATTTAGGTTTACTAGTATAGAAGTTGGTAAATTTAGGCGAAAAGGTGCTCTCATGTGTGTTGGTATATCAGCATTACTTTTAAGTTTTAGAGCATATTGAAGAGCTAATTTTTCCCATCTAGATGTAATGGAGGTTCATTAGCTTCGACATATAAGCTTTGCATATGAGAGGTACGAAAAGCACCCAAGCACAGTCGAAGACCTTGATTCTGAATAAGTTCAAGCTTTTTCAAATAGATACGAGCAGAACATAAACAATGCAACAAATAATCCATTTTGATCTCACAGGTGATCTATAAAGGCGAAAAGCAAAATTGAGCGATCTGCACCCCAGTCCAACTTAGAAACTACTTTTAAAAGATTCAGCCCTTTTTGACATCTTTCCGCAAATAGTTCAATATGAGCTTTGAAGTTCAATTTACTGTTCAAATATTAAGCCAGAATTTAGTCTGTGAAACGATGGAATGGAGAACCATAAATTTCAGTTCTGGGTCAAGGTGAAGGCCGTCTTTTGTTGCAAAAGCATATACAAAACAGTTTTAGTTTAGAGAAACGGAAACCATTTCATCAGCCACTGTTAAATCTTATTCAGGCAATTTGCATTTGTCTTTCTAAGAACCAAATTGTTGAAGAATAGGAAATAGAGAAATCATCTAAAAACAATGACCTATCCATTCCTGCATTGACACTTTGCTAATACTATTAATTTTCAAAAATCAATTAGAGTTAAATGAGAGAATAATCCTGTGGAACACCCATCTCTTGATTATGGTTTGCATTTCTGATAAGACTGGTCCCAAACGAACCCTAAAAACACGATCTGCAAAAATTCTTAATAACAAAGGCATTTTACCTCTCTTAGTGCTAAATTATGCAAATCCTTACAAAATACCATATTTCAAAGTTAGTATCATAGGCCTCTCTAGATCAAAAGAATACCGAACAACATGATGTCCTCTAACAAAACCAATACGAATAAAAGATTTCAAGACGAAACAAGTTTGCCTTAGTACTACGGCCTGCCGGAAACCACTTTGACACTTAGATATCCGTCCATTACTTTCCAAGAACCATACAAGACGAGCATTAATCATCCTGTCCATGGTCTTACATAAACAACTGGTAAAGGAGATTGGACGATTAATTGTTGCCATGGTCGCATCTTTCCCTGGCATCGGAACAGGAATAATTGTAGCTTCAGCCCTTACATTTGGGAACATCCCGACTCCCATATATTATTGAAAATATCAAGCAATACCAGAAGGGATTCTTGTGGAAGTTGCTTAAGAAATTGATAATGGATTTCATCTGGTCCCAGTAGCAGTATCTGACATTTACTAGAGAGTCATTTTAAGCTCTAACATGCTAATATGAACTATTTACTCCTCTGCATCATTGGATGTGAAAATTAAATTTCTGTTTTTCAGCAGTATTTTAAATTTGGAAATGTCTGAGTTAATGATGCTTGGAAGAATGTGTGTTCAAATATTGTCTGCCCAATAATTGGCATATCCATGAGCTTCCTGTACATTATAACATAAGATTTATTAGATGAAAAGTTTGGTATTATCAATTGTTCCCATTATTTCCTAACCATATCCCAAGCTTTTTTACAGGAGTTCTAGAATTTAAACTTGGATACATCTTGCCTCCAAGACTTCCGTTTTTACTGTTTTAATAATGCGACGAGCTTTAGCACGGGCTCTTTGATATTTTAAGTTGTTACTTTGTTTGGTTCATTTTAAAAAATCGGCAATGACTTTTTGCGACAATCATTAGCGACTTTACATTCAGCTTTAACCATGGCTTGTGTTACTATAAGCCTTTGAAGGACGACTTGGGAATTGATTTATTGGCCTATGAGAAGATCTTAAAAATGTCAGTAATGAGAAGAGGATCTCAAGTTACCAAAAGCTTGACTATTAATAAAGCTAAACAGCTCTCATTAAACTTGGCCAGTTGGCCTTATGAAGATGCCATTTAGGGAACTCGCTATCAGGCATGGCTTATTAATCATCCATAAGATTGGAAAAAAATGATACTACCACAGGATCATCATGAACTCCTACAAAAGGTTCCATAAAAATAGTTAGGGGAAACAAATTGATAAACAATAGCTGATTGGAGTACCAGTCGAGAATGGTAATGATACTAGACCCATCATTCTAATACAGAATCGATTTCTCAAATACAGATTCTACAATGCACCAACGACATTGGTATCCTTGCAACCCCAAGTTCACGCATGGGCATTGAAGCACATACCAAAAGGAGGGGAGAAGAAGTTGACCAATCAAAATCATACAATTTATCTAACTAATTTATATTAGGATGAATTGTAAACAGAACAAACAGTTATTGTGCGGTGTAGAGTAACTTACACAGCAACTCCTTCCAAATTGGTATTAAGTTTTGTTGTGAAAGAATGAGGATCCACCCTTAATCAGTTCGATTGACCCTCAAAGATCTATCTCCACTGGGGAATACAGCTGTATTGTTATTATTATAAGAATCGTACCCTTAAAACAAACTTTATTAGCATCACTGTCCTTAAGACGAGTTTCTTGAGACAAAGAATAGAGGGTTATGGTCAGTTAGTTATTTAAACTTCTTCATAATGGGGTCTAAGCCCTCTGCAACTCCATTGCAGAATTGCCACATGGTTTTAGATGTGTCACTTTTTAACAGAATTAGAGGACCTCTTCCTACCATCACTTAATTGTTCAGGTGTTTCAGGGACACAAAAGTCCATGCCCTCCTCTTCACCTGACAAAAGTGCATCAACTTGTTATAAAGCTGATTAGGATCAGTGATCCCTTTGAAATTCTGAATACTGTTTGAGAATGTTTAGGTACTGATTTCTTTGACAGTCAGACTTAGTGGTTTTTTAATGATTTGGGGATTAATAGTTTCTTGGCTTGATGTGAGAACTAGGTTGACCTTTGTCAGTTCCTCCAGTTTTTACTTTTGTAGTTCTCTTTCTTTCTACGATCTACCTTCGGAGTTAGTAGATGCCTGAACAGTCTGATCACCTTTCGATGAAACTGTATGTTTTTAACAGGATCTCTAGGAAGACAATGAGAATCTTACTAGGCAAAGTCTTTTAGTTGCAATGTTCTTATCACTTGTCTTTTTCCTTACAATTTTAAATACTGTTGAAGGATGGGCAAAATCATTAGGCCAAACAAGATCTGTTGGGAAAATGATTTGTCTTAGAAGAAATTGAGTTTGCCACTTTTCACAACATCAGCATAATTCTTTTGATTCCGGGAAAAACCTGAGAACGAAGAGTATCTATGGCCTTTTTATAAGTCAATGTTACCTGTCACTTTGATTTTTTGGATTTCTTTTTTCTACCCATTTAGGACAGATATAGGAATTTGCCGAGGATTACCACATGCAAATTCCACACATTTAGCAGATTCCTTACAATTTGGATCATTGTGGCCCTCTTTGCCAAACTTTCACAAACTTCTGACCTTCCACAATACGTCTTAAAGTGTCCAAAACGTTGACATTTAAAAACATCTTTTCGGGGCTAGGATTTTGGTTAATCATCTCTTGCACCTGAAGGTAACCCACTTTTACTGACTTGGGTAAAGTTAGCGCATGCAAGGTAAGTATAAAAATACCCGTACTGATTTTTTACCATCTCTTATAATCATAATTCTATGAACATGGGTGACATTGGATGATGGCCAACACTTTCAAAATTTCATGACATTTAATTACACCCCTTCTTGAGGTTAAGAGTTCTATGAGGCGTAACTCTAACTGGACTTGGGCAAGCATGGTCAGTCATTTGAGGTTATCCGCCTGAATCTTCCGGTCAACCTCCACCAAAAAATCCACAGACCTGATTTCTTAATATTTATCACCTTGCCAGCAATTGCCTTCAATTACCCTTGCTACAGCAAAAGGGGAAGATTTTTGACAGGGTGATTATTATCAATGCCTTCAATCACTAAAAAGTGAGGCGAATAATCATCAACTACAGGTGATACGGATCACAATCTCTTTTACGTTTAACAGGATTTTTTTGTCAAGGTTTGTGTTGCAGAATTCATAATGAAAAAGTATTGAGAGTCATCTCCAGAGCTCCCCACCACCACGGAGCCCAACTAGGGACACAATACATTAAGGGCAAATCATCACTACCTTATGCCAAGGAACCCAAGAGATTACTCCAAGGAAAACTAAAAAAAAGGGAAAAAAAAGGCGCCTCCGCAATTGACGGTTAAGCAGCCGCCTGCTAAAGCCCCAGGACGCAATACGTAACAAGGGTAAATAAGTACCCAAATGTCTCATAAACATTCATTCGCAATCATGAGTCTTAAAGAGGCAAGACGCACAAGCCGGTTGGTTGATGAATCCAGACTAAAAACAAAACATCTCGTCTAGGAGAATTGAGGCCGATAGCAGTGTGTTGATTCCACGACCGCAGGTCACAGCTTCACCTCAACTGCCAGGAGCCTCTCTCCTCCGAACGAGTCGCAACTCCACGGAAAACAATGTGTCCCATTTAGTCGCCTGTTACGACATGCAGGGAAACCACATCGGGCCAATTCTTAACCCCGAACCCGCAAGGGAATTTAAACAAAAATACAAAAACATCCCATACCCCAAAAAAAAAAATTCTGTTAGGGGATCAAGCTTAAAAACACCCAGATTATAGAAAAAACCATGGTTTAGTTTAAGCTATCATAACACAGGAAATTAAATGGTTTACAGGTATGATCAAATTCTAAACAATAAAAAAACAAAAAACACAAAAAACAAACAATTTATCAATTACATAATTAAAAAACAATCCAAGATGATCTAAACGTCCACGGTATATAACAAATTTCAAACAATATCATGATGGAGCAAGCAGTCAGGTTAAATTGGACGAGATGTCAATTTCGTTGCCTCTTACGACATGCAGAGAAACACAGCGGATCAATTATTCACCCCGAAACCGCAGAGGGCCCCTTTTAGTCGCCTCTTACGACATGCAGGGAAAAACATCGGGTCCAATTCTTAACCCCGAACCGCAGGGGGGTGTGCCCCACTGAGAAGGTTATGAGCACTGGTATTGCCTTCGGATTTGCGTTTATCGTGTCATGTCCAGTTGACCTATCAGAGACGCGAGCTCACTCTTGACTCAAAATAGACCAATCAAAAGAGTGAAACTCATTTTGCTCACCGTGAGCCTCACCAAAAAGTATAAATAGACGTGCGTGCGCCGACCCGAGGCAATCTTTGACCGCTGGCAAATCGCAGGTAAGCAAAGCAGCTCGCCCGCACGATCATGACGATTGTTCGCAATTAAATGAAATAAACTTTCAATCGATCTTGCGAATGAGTATTACCTATATTAAATTAGAAACTTTGTAGGATTAAGGCATTGCATTATTTTGACAGAGGAACAAGATGTTTTCGAGCAGCGCCTTTGCTTACCCTGTTACGGTTGGCATTGGGATTTTGACAGGCTAAAGTCTGGGAGGTGGTCAGGCTATCAACCGAGATCAGAAATGAAACTCTTGCTAATCAGACGATTAATAATTAATCTGATCTCTGAGTTAATTCCTTGTTTCTATTAAACTGATTCTAGTTGTTCAGAGTTTGTCGTCACGTTTATGGCTCCGTTTCCACGATTTTCTCAAGCAAATCATCATGTCATGCGTGTGACAAAGTTTAGCAATGACATTGACAGGGACCGATTACTTTTCGATATTTTGCTTACCTGTAAATTTAAAAGTCACGGTCCCTGATACAGAAGTTCAAATAACTAATGCCTTATTTTATCCTAGTCCTTATTTTCTGCACTATTATATTTCTCCCATTCCTTATAATAATGTGACGTCGCTTCCGCAGACACACATTCGCTCTAGCAATACCGATACACGGCGTACAATTGGTACTGCCCGTTGCCCATGACTAGGAACGGTTGGTTGTAAACACTCGAACAACAACTCCAAAATAATAGTATTGTAGGCTTGGCATAGTTTCTGTACTAGCTCACTGTCTTCTTGAATCCTTTGGCCATTTTCATATCAAAATCTGTCAATGATGCTATCGAGATAAGGGAGAAATCCCCCAGTTCGCCACTGTATACGGAGTACTTTCAACATGGCAGTATGCTTGCAACCGAGTCACGCACGAGTGTGAACTTGACCACCTATATATTCCGACAAATCAGCTCAAAAATCCCTTCAAGTCATCTTCTGTATTAAGGGCGCACCGTGGAAATAATCATTTTAAAGGGTCTCCTAATGATTTATTGTGAGAAAAGTGCAGAAAATGTCGAAAGATCATGAATGTTAATATGTGAATAATTGCTGGGCACATTTTAATAATAATGAATATCTAAATTCGATATTGATTCACTTCTGAAACTTTTCAAACCACAAAGCAATTAGAAAAAACATTTTTAAAAATAACCAAATTAATTATTTTTCACATATCTTATGATCACGTCTCTGACTCTGGACAGGCGGCAAAAATAGGCTTAGCTGGCCAGGTCTGAAAACACTCGCCATGGTATCTTTGTTTTAAGACCAAAGGAAATATGTTATAAGATTACCCTGCCACGTAGATGGCTGTGTCTTGTTCCTTATTTACCTTTGTGAAATCTATTGAGTTCAATCTTACCAAGCTTTAAGTCTACCGCCATCGGACTTGGAAATGTCGTTTGTCAGCTTACGACCTGATTAGGGGATTGTCTTTATTTTGTCTAATATAAAAAAAAAAACGCTCAAATATAAGCATATAATAAAAAAAATACCCCTTAAATTGTTACTATTCAGTTAACTGATCGCTTTCACTATCCATACTCTATTAAAATGAACTTATAATGTCTGGAAAACCATGGAGTGGTCCGGCCGCTACATGATTATTTTATTTTTATCCTAGTCCAGACTAGTTTGTAGTGGGAGAAACATGAACCAACATAAGAGAGTTTTATTTAAAACCCGGAGACCACTTTTATTTGGGTGATCTTCTGGCATGTTATTTGCAGTACTGCTTATTGGCACAACCCCGTTACACTAGAGTGGTGGTGGGACACTCAGTCACAAGGATACTGTATTTTATGGCACGGGAAATCAATCATGTTTGTAACAGAATGAAAAAATTTTATATTGTGTTCACAGGAATACCAATGGCGGTTCAATTTTGACCTTGGCGAAGAATGGAAAAGTGGCCACGTGCACTAAATACTCTGTTTACAGTTCATTTTGAATCCAACATGTAATGCTTAATTTCATTTTTTTTTTTCTAATATAAAATCAACAGTTTAAGCCCAAACTGTCTGAGAATGTGGCGGGACGCTCCGATATGGGGTTGGTCTCACGCGGAGCGCGTTGCCAGAGCCAGAAATCTGGTGCTGCCACTCTAAAACTGCTGATTGGTTAGTCTGACGCTAGTGAGTACCAAATGATCATGGGTGAGGCGCATTAGATTTTGTCACTTTATTTCTCTTTCTATATATGAATTAAGCCACATCCATAGCCAACGTGCGGACGGGTACCTGTATAGGCCTATAGGCCATGGGTGGAATATGAATAATACTGCCAGTAATTCTGTTTTGGCACCTTACTATACCATTACCTGAGACATTCACTTATAAAATATAATTTACGTACACAAGTACCATACTGGGACATTGTTTATAAATGACGGAAGATACCCAAATTGTATAGCCCCCCCAGTAGAATATCACACAAGAAATAATTTAGGATGTGCCCAAAATATGGATTATATAAAATGAAGCTAAATGCGACCTGCATATTACCTCTGTCACAGGTATTTACATAACAGCCCAAGTATATGGTTATGCTAAGTTTTGACAGGGCTCCCGCCCTCTAGGCAATGGCCGGCAATCGTCGCAAACATGCTTCACCGCAGAGTCATGCCTTTGACATGCACCTGTATGCGTCCACACACATAGCCTATTTACTATGGTCAGTGCGCGCAACCTTTCACTCCCAGCGTTCTCCCATAAAAAATTTTTAATTTGTATGTACAATAAATGCAAAATAATGAACTAAATTTGGGGGCTGGTGAACCTATCACGTGATTCCGCACGTCTAAACATAACCTCCTATAACCAAGATTCACGACCAAGGAAATCCACTACATAACCGCCACGTGATCTCGCACATCTAACTTTAAGGATATCCCATCTGCCGAATCCCCAGGAGAACAATTAAGGAACTTGAGCATCATTGCTGTGCACAGTGCTCCAACTTTCTCTCATAAAGTCATTTATGGTATGGCAATAACTATAATACAGATAGCTAAATTTTGGGAGGCTTGTGAATCTATCACGTGATCCCGCAACATCTAACAAAAACCTCATGTAACCCAAGATCACGAGCAGGAATATCCACTACCGCGCACGTGTTCGAACATATAAATTTAAGGATACCAAACCGGCCGAAAACCCACATGAGAGAACCGAGGAAATGTATTTACATTCATGACCGGGACCACCACGATCCAGGTTCTTTTTCTTTAATTAAGTTATTTGATGGTACGAGCAATAGGTTATAACGAAGATACCTAAATTTGGGGAAGGCTTGTGAATCTATCACGTGATTCCGCACATCTAACATAAACCTCGATAACAAGATTACGAGCAAGGATATCCACTACAGCCACGTGATCTCGCACATCTAACTTTACGGATATCCTAACAAGCCGACAGAAACATCACATGAGAGAAGAGAACAGAAGGAAAATTAATTTGCATCATATCTGCGCGCTGCGATCCAGCATTCTCTCATAAGTATTATGTACGAGCAATTCCCATAACACGGATAACTAAATTGGGGGGGGGGCTCATGAATCTGTCACGAGATCCACGCATTAACATCATCTTCTATAACAAAGAAGATTCACGAAAAGGATATCCACTACCGTCACGTGATCTCGCACATCTAACTTTACGGATATCATAACCAGCGAACACTCAATGGAGAGAAAAGGAAGGAATTATTACATCATATTGTTCCCGCTCGATCCAGAGTTCTCTCATAAGTTATTTATGTGCGAGTAATTACCATAACACGGATAACTAAATTTGGGGGGCTCGTGAATCTGTCACGTGATCCCGCCATCTAACATAACTTTCTATAACCAAGATCACGAGCAAGGATATCCCTACCGCCACGTGACTCGAACATCTAACTTACGGATATACGAACCAGCCGCGAAACTCACTTGAGAGAAACAGGAGGGAAATTTATTACATCATATTTGTGCGCTGCGATCCAGGTTCTCTCATAAGTTATTATTGTGCGATAATTACCATAACAGGATAACTAATTTGCGGGGGCTCATGAATCTGTCACGTGATTCCGCCATCGAACAAACCTTTATAACCAAGATCACGAGCAGGATATCCACTACGCCCAAGTGATCTCGCACATCTAACTTTACGGTTATTCTAAACAGCCGAAACTCACATGAGAGAACAGAAGGAAATTTCTTACACAAATTTGTGCGCTGCGAGCCAGCGTTCTCTCATACTTATTTATTGGCGAGTATTAACATAACCGGATAACTAATTTGGGGGGCTCATGAATCTGTCCACGTGATCCCGCCATCTAACATAACCTTCTATAACCAAGATTCACGCGCCAGGATATCCACTACCGTCACGTGATCTCGCACATCTAACTTTACGGATAACCTAACGCAGCCCGAAACCACAATGAGAGAACAGAAGAAATTTATTACATCATATTTGTGCGCTGCGATCCCTCGTTCGCTCATAATTATTATTGGTGGGCGAGTAATTAACCATAACACGGAATAACTAATTTGTGGGGCTCAATGAATCTGTCACGTGAACCCGCCATCTAACATAACTTTCTATAACCAAGATTCACGCGCCAGGATATCCACTACCGCCCCGTGATCTCGCACCTCTACTTTTACGGATATCCTACACCACCGGCCTAAACTCCCATTAGAGAACAAACGGATCATGACCTGCAACTTACTAACTACCACCTACCAAAGGAAAGTAAACCTGCATAGAGCAGCCTTACCTTTGTCCTCAACAATCATCCCCCCTTATTATGCAACCCTTAACCTACTGATGTGAGTACATTTTTAGGCCAAAGCAATGATAACGTACTTTTCTCTTAAGCCCCCGACGCTTCACGTACTTGTCGGCCTTAACGATCAATACTTATGCTATATTAAATGGTATAAATATCAAAAATATGTCAATGCTTTACGTTACAGTAGTTAACAGTATGTAGCACACTACATCCAAGTTACACAATGGTTTCTCTCAAAAATAATTACAGGTAGCACATCGCTAACACTAAAGGTAATACCTTGTAACAGAATCATGTTTACTTTCATTAATCCAACTAATTTATAATCTGAATACTTTATGCAATACCCTCTAATCATTAATTCTAATACTGATTAAACCATGCAATTAAACTTCATTCCAAAAGCTTATCTTTTTAATTCATCATTTTATTAGAATAACAATACTTAAATCACTGAAATAACCACTAATTATAATTAAAATGACTTCTCCTCATTGACCTCTACTATTCATTAACTCTAATACCAATAAAAAAAAAAATCAAACCATGCATGAACCTTCAAGTCCAAAAATATTATCTTTTAATAATCATGTTAATTAAAATAACAATACAATTAAATTCACTGATCACTGAAACAAAACCTCAATTAAATCCTCAGACACTACTGGCTTTATTATTTTATGTAGTTATATTTAATGTAAATATTTATTTCGTTCTTATATCTAACATACCAAATATCTTTATCTTTATTCAATTCCCATTAACATAACTAAACTTTATTTAATATCAAACAAAACATTTAAATAACTAATCTTTATTTATGTAAACAAGAACTAAAATCATCACAACATTCCAAACATCTATGCACTTGAACATCATCTGGATGATCTCAATTCCTGCCGTGAGTATTTACAGTTGGATAAAAATAAAGCTTAATCTCCGTTGTGTACTGAATAGCTTTAGGAAAATATATATAAGGTGTAGGTTAACTATCTGAATTATGAGAATAAATACACGATGTATTCCTGAAAAAAACCAACCTTAAATGTGACATGCCTTCCCCCCTCATCAAATAATATCTAAAATCAAAAAATAAATATGGAATATATACAAGAACGAATTAAAACCTTCCAACCCCACGTCACAAGAGACAATTAACAATAAAATCCCAATGCCTAACCCGCGCCCGAATTCACCATATTTAGCATGTCACAATTCTAGCTGGCCCGGATGGTGGACTAGTCGACATGCATGCGCATTCAGAGTCTCTTCAATGATACAAATTATAAAATACATGGAAAATTCAATGAAATAGACAGGATCACAATTCCGCACTGACCATCAAGATAAATAATAATGCCAAATGACATGGGACTAATAATTTGCTAGGGGCCCTAATAATAATCAGAAGAAAAAGAAATATAAAAAGACACAATGCATAAATTTTATCCCAAACATGCGGCCCAGTACGCGCCGCTAAATTGCAACCATAGCAGTATACCGATGTCAATTGTACTGGCACGACATGCATACCACCTGCTTACGCGGCCAGTGAGACGTGCAAAACAACAACCTAACATGGAGGTCATGATTTCTTTTTTATCCGATGATGAATTTTGCCCAACGCGAAAATCGTGCGGAGATTGCCAACCCATCTAACTGATATGGACGGCCTCTACAGTTGGCAGATAGATTTTATAAATCACAAATAACACTAGAGCGATGAGATACTTAGTTTTGTTGAAACAATGTCGAAAAGTGTGAATTTTCAAGTGATTTTGGGCATTGAATCTTGGAAGGTGAGTGATTACACGCAACACTTCATGGAATTAACGTGATCAGTGCACGAATTCGAAAAATACTAAACACACAGATTAAGCACTGACATAGCATCATGTTATCCAAAAGATAAAATAATCATCCATAATTTGAGATGGATGAATGCATGGACTACAACAAAATGTGAATTTCAGGCTAAAAATATCGAAAAGAAGCCTGGACGCTTGCGTGTCATCTGACACGCAATCAGAAACAACACAATTGTCCTTGTGCATGAATGCATCGTTACGGCAAAATTTCGATTAATTTTGGTAGAAACATATCTTCAAATTGTCCCCAGACTCTTCATGAAAAGATCATTCTACTGCCAACGCTTATTTGGCGGTCCAAGTGAACTTCTCTCAAAAACTTAAATCTTCACAATTTTTCTTCATAGGTCTTGGTAATAGCTGCCGTACCTATCGGCCATGGGTGGAATAATGACAGTCACATGGCTGGCTGGAGCGCGCGCACCTAGAGGGTACCCGGATCATTGCTCAATTCCGTGAGCCCCGACGTCCAAACATTCCATCCATCGCCCACTCATGAAATTATAATTTCAGAAATTAAAGGCACAACGGGGCTGTTCTTTATAAGACATCTTGGATTGATTTACATTATTATTTATTATTTGAGAAACTCTGAATGGCAATTCTCCAATCCGCTTCAGTAATATACCCACGGTTCTGTGTCGGTGATGGTTTCTTTGGTTTCAGTTACTTATTTTTTGTGGTTGTAAACTGAGAACTACCGTGTGTTTTAATAGTTTAATGCTTTTTGTAGTCAGGAGGAAGGATTGTGGGCACAGGGTTAGAAATGGAGTATAGACTTTTCTATTGATCGATTTTTGTCAATGATGACCTAAGCTAATAATTTATGGAGGGGTGCAAAATTCGTTACAGTGCAATTTTCTAGGAAATCCAATATGCCGCTATCACTCTCACTTTTATTCAAATTGTCCTTATTTTATGCAATAGATCCAGGTTTTAAAGCCGAGGAATCTTTTGGAGCGGTTATTGACGTGATTTGATCACAACATTACCACCAAATCAATATGGCCAACCCTACAACCCAATAATGCCCCCGAAATCATTCAATGACCATAACTCATCAGGTATAATTTGTGATGGAGGAATACTCTGTCTGCGCTCTATACCCAGTAAGAACTCGTATCTGGCTTTCAAGTTGTGTTACAAGCTTACCGATCAGTTTGGCATTCAATATGACTGCCTTTTAAAGATCTTAAAAGGCCTACAATTGTCATATATTCATAATATATGGGCCGTCATTTTGAAGTTAAGAATGTTGGTAAACAAATATACACCCAGATACGGAGTTTTTAATGTCCCAAAGACAATACATCTCGTACTTTAACTTTAAACTTTAATCTCATTTTGGTGTTTTTAACTAATACATACAGATTTCGTAATTTTAGGTTTTAAAGAAGGTAAAAGGCAGCCACATTGGCCACCCTCTTAACATTTTTGCATGTTAAAGAACACAATTCCAGATCATATGTCAAATGGTCAAAACACTTTCCATACCTTAATATTACACATTTATAATACTAATTAGTTTGAGTAACTAATGTAATACACATATACTGTAGTTTTTACTATTTTTAAAGGCGGATGTATGGTGGCTGCCATCTTGAATTTTAAACATAGTCATTACAGAGAATGCCAGTTAAAGGGTTTCTGGTGATCAATACATGTTCTCATACGGGAAGCATAAAGCATAATAATAGACACTGGAATCAAACTTAAACTGCAAATGTGAGAACACTTGACGTGTGTCCTGATACGATGTGTTGGAATTGCATTCTAGAGGTGTTACAGTAAACCTTGCAAGAGTTGATTCATTGTAAACTGATTTTGGAAACACCTTCAAAAACCTTTGTTATGTGTTCAGTATATATTCAAGTTAGCTTATATAGGTAATAGGATGGAGAGTTAAGATCATTTTTAAATGATTCCGGAGAAGCCTATTGGACTTTTGAGCCGCCATATTAGCTTTTTTTGACAATGTACTGATAACAATTAAAATTACCAACACTTTCTTGTTCTTACAACACCGGAGTACCGAGAGATATTTGTCTCTCATCGGAACTACTTAGGGAGTTTTAAGTGATTTTGGACATGGTAGCAGCCATATTGGATTTTCTAAAATGGCACTGTAATCAAATTTTTCACACCCTCCAAAAATTATTGGCTTAGTTCCTAATGTGAACTAAAATCTATCATAGAAACATTCTGTACCCCATTTCCGCCTTTTTTTTTCAGGCTGTGTCCCTAACTTCCACCTGACTGTTTTATATGCTTTCCGTTTAGTAAAACCCTGCTTAGCGTAAAGTTTTATTGTGTGTGACCAATGAACAAAATTTATTTCTTATGCGTATAATGCGTTCAGATAATGGGCATTAAGATATATCAATTTGGACAATGAACCTCATCATGACATTCGGCATATAATTCCGTTTGAGGTTCTTTAGCATTCACAGTAACAAACTTTTTACGTGGCCTTGAATAGTTCTATAAGTAACCATTAAGAAGTTCTGAAAAAATTAAAGTGAATAGCCGAGTGACAAAACAGTTGTTTCAGTTCTAATACTTCTTATAATGGAAATTCACTCACTGTCCTATTTTAGCGCCCAAACATTTCCCTCCTTTTCAACAATGTTATTTGTACCAGAAGCCTTCTAGATTATGATTAATTTTGTGCAAATACTGGCTAATTTGGAGTAGCGTTATGTGTTTCTTAACGCACTTAATTAAAAAACGTGGAAGGTATCAAATATATTGAGAACACAACAGGAGGAAATTGAATACGTTGTATGAGGCAGGACATTTTTTTGCACTGGAACTTCAATTTCACCACAATTACAAATTTAACCATTTTAAAAAAAAAAAAAATGTGCCCCCCCCTTTTCATGAAAAAAAGGAGTCCAGTGCTGATTTTTCTAGGAATGCAAAACAAAAGTACTTGACACTCTCTTTATATTTGTTATCGAGATGACAAACAAGGTCAATGCCATTGACCTCTATTAATCCCTGAATTTTAGAAACATTTTTGTTGCAGTCTGTGAGGAAGAGTTAACATTTAGTAAAGAAATAGGAAACATATTAAAGATTTTAAATTGTTGATGACCTTGCCATTGACGATTTTGTCTATAATCTCCATAACCATACGCTGTAGGTAGTACAAACTAGACTTTTTTCATCCTTCTAACAAGAAGGAACACTTTGGTTCTTTTTAGGACAATTTGTGACCCCCTGTAATTAACGGATTCATCACCCTTCCTGGATTCCGCCCACAAATTCACTTGGGGCGCACTCGATAAATTATTTCATAAACCTTCACAGAAGACAAAATCCATTAAGTGAAACCTTTGCTCTCCTCGGTCACGGATTGGTCCGATACCCAACAGTGTTAAAAATAATTAAATTTGAGAATAAATGTAATGATCAATACAGTTGTGGGAAATAAATAGCACTATTTTCGGTTCTTAGCGATTCTAGCGGAATCTATGATGAAGCGAAACTCAATGCCATGCACGCGAGGATAAGTCAATGAAAGCAACCCGAGAAAGTGATTACAAAATATTGTATAGATGCTTGAAGAACCCCGTCTTCTCGCTATCATCACTCTTTAATTAAAAAACCTATTCCGAAAGTCTCTACGTCTGCCCTTAACCTAATTTTTGTAAACCTACGTTAAGTCCACCACCATTCCCAACACCATTATCCATACATAAACATTTTTTAATTGTGGATGCCTCTTCTTCACCAAATAACTCACTGACGGAATCCAATATAATGCCTAAAAGAACACTTTCAACTGGCAGATCCCTTGACCTGGATTATAATCCAGGTCAAAGGTTATCTTTCAGTTGAAAGTGTTCGATTTAGGCATTCGCTTGGATTCTGTCAGTGAGTTATTTGGTGAAGAATAATGCATCCACATTAAATGTTTATGTCTGTGATTAATGGTGTTGGACTTAACGTTGGTTTACAACCTCGATCCAGATGGCGCTATTCAAGGATTAGTGGTGTTGTCAACTACAACAACACCTGAATCTTTCAAACTCTATTGGTCTATTGCTAGACAGACCGCATCGACAGCAGAGACTACATGGAAGCTGGAAATACCGTAAAAATTTTGAGATCGAGCCCCATTGTGGCCACGTGTTTGTGTCCCTTGGCAAGATTTTTAGGTTCAATTGCTTCATTGACCCAAGCAATAATTGGGGTGATATTACAATCTAAACTGCTGATAGGGTTGTTCCTTATTTTGACACAGAAGCCACTTAGAAGAAGCGAAATGATTGACGATTTCCTAACGGCAGCTGGTAATAATAATTGGCAGTCGCGCCTTGAGGACCCCGTAGGGTGGATATGTGCGCGTTATTATCGACATTAGTATTAATACTAGGGTGGTCCAAAAAAAGGTTACACTTTTATGTCTGTAAATTTCTCAAAAGTGGGTGGGACATATCACCACATTTTTGAAGGTATATAACACAATCTCTTGGTTGAACCTGGTGCAACCGGCGTGAACACAAGCTCAAATAACAAAATGGCGACCGTGTAGAGAAAAATGGTCAAACCACTTTGCACACACGTAAGTTCTATGGGCAATCGTGTGGTCAACAGTAATCAATTCATTGCGTGAAAACTGTATGGCTTGCTCACGTTACAAACACCTTTGACCACACTTGAGTTTGGGCGGAAGTCTAACCGTTGAAAATGAATGAAAGGAATATCTCAACCCTGAAACTGGGACTTGAAATGTCCATTACATAATCATTAAGTTGATTTCAATTGGGGGAAATTTTAATGAATGGAGACTTGCAGTTTTCCTGGGTCAATTGATCAAGACTTCTTTCTTGTTTAATTTTCAATGTTTGCATGGTTTTGGCCAGATCATAAAAAAAATATTGCAGCCGTGTTATTTTTTAAATTATAAGAGAAACTTGAAAAAATTGAGCTGCCTTAATTCTACCGTTGGTTATAAATCGAATACAAAGTCCCATGACGGGGTGACTTGTTCAATGTGGCTATCAATCATGGATATAATTCGTGACCGCAAACACAGGCCCATAGACTTACGTGTGTGCAAAGGGTTTTTGACCTTTTTTTCTCTATGGCGGCCTTTGACATTTCAGCTTTGTTTCAATGCCGTTTTCACAAGGTTCCAACAAGATATGTTGTTAATAAAATACTTCAAACTATTTTTATATGTCTACCACTTTTTAGAAATTTGCAAACGAAAAAAGTGTAAACCTTTTTTTGGGACCACTCTGTATTACATGCAAATCATTCAAAAGATCAATTAGAGGCGGGTGGAAAATTCCGCTGGCAATGCATGCGGTCAGCTGAACAATCTGTTAAAAAATTAAGTAGGCAGTATGGCTCCTAACACGCATGCCACCATTAATCGCGGCATTGATAATTACAATCACGGTGGGGTGGGGGGGGGGGATTGAAAAAGTAAAAAATAACCTTCACAAAACATAGACGAAAAAAAAAAAAACAAAAATCTCTTTTTCGAAAGATCGCCAGTACTCAATTTACTAATGAATTGTTAATTTCAGTCCACGCATACAATTCTGCATTACACACATTTGTTAATACAAATGTTTTTCGTCCTAATGTTAAATGTTAAACATGGCTTTCCGATCTGTGTATAGTGATGGTGATAATGTATATCACTTATTGACACTTAACCTGCATTCATGGGAATTTGATAAATCTAGGCTTACTGATGGTAGTTTGTATGCCCAGGGTTAATCTAAAAATTTTCCTGATGTGTGTCCCTCTAGGGTTCTCAGTATGGCCAAAATTCCTATTGATACCCTTCATCTTTAAAGTTGAAGGTAGTCTAACAGGATAGTAGATCCTGTTTTACTATTTTTACAGAATGTAAACATCCAAATGTTTTCAACGGTGAAAGTGGAATTTCAGTAAGGGGCCTTTCATTTGAACATTTTGTTCATGCCTTATGCCCCTTTAAATGTTCACAAAAAGGACACGTCCGATAAGTTACTGTCAGACGTCCCATAAGTTATATTTACAAAAACGAGCTTGAGACTATTGCACGGTTTTTGATAAGGCAAAAAAGAAGGATTACTTATTGAAAGTACCAATGGACCAAACGTGTATGGATACAAGCCATAAATGGGCCAGAAACGTATATGCCCAACGCGTTGCGACATTCGGCAACGCGTTGCAAGAAAGTAGCAACGCGTTGCAAGAAAGTAGCAACGCGGTGCAAGAAAGTAGCAACGCGTTGCGGCGTCGGCCAATTAGAATGACGAAATTCTGGTGACGTATTTCAAACATTAGACCCACAAACGCGTTGCAAAGTATCTAGCAACGCGTTGTGGAGGAAACTCACAACGCGTTGCAAGCCTTCACAACGCGTTGCGACTTCAAAACGCGTTGCGAGCTTGCAACGCGTTGCGAAGGTTCACAAAAGCCATACGGGTCATAACGTATTGACGACCTAACGCGTGTGAGAACAGTAGCAACGCGTTTTGCGGAAATGTTTGGCAAACGCGTTGCGGGCGTCGGCCAATCAAAATCATGCATTCTGTGCGTATTTCAAAAAATAGATCCACAACGCGTTGCGGCAATACGTTATGCCCCTTATGGCCTTCACAACGCGTTGCAATGCCGATTCACAACGCGTTGCGAGATTTCACAACGCGTTGTAAACTTCACACGCGTGTGAGGCAATAGGGTCATACGTATGCCGCAACGCGTTGCGAAAGGTTTGCAAACGCGTTGTGAAGGTCCGGTTCGCAACGCGTTGTGGGATTTATATTTTGAAATACGTCCACAGACATCATGATTTTGATTGGCCTACACCGCACGCGTTGCCGAAATGTCGCAAACGCGTTTGCTTTGAAATGAAATGTCGCAAGCGTTGCCATGTATGTGCGAATAGTCGTTGCCGAAAGTCGCAACGCGTTGTGACTTTCTCACAAAGGTTGCGGCAATACGTTATGACCCTTATGCTTGTGGACCTTAGAAACGCGTTGTGAATGCTTGCAACGGCGTTGTGAGCTCGCAAACGGCGTTGTGAAGTTTGCAACGGCGTTGCAGAGTATATTGCAACGCGTGTGGGTCTATTTTTTGAAATACGTCACAGAAAAATCATGAATTTTGATTGGACGACGTCCGCAACGCGTTGCGAAGTCGCAACGCGTTGCCTACTTCTCGCCAACAGCGTTTGCAGCAATACGTTATGGCCTTTAGGCTTGCCATACACGTGGAGGGCACGTGTGGTCCAGTGGATTCAACGACCGATGCTATGACATGATCCCAATGTGTTGTGCACTTGACACCACTGGCGAGTGCCACAATTGTGTAAAACGTTTTTCTATGGAGGGGGGTGTGAACTGCCCACTATGATGAGATTGCGATTTATTCCGGGTGAAATACGGGTCTTACACAATTTAGCACTCGATCGACCCTCTGAGCACCGGCAACTTTCATCGCTTGCCTCTATCCACCCAGTGCCAAAATGGCGGTAGCTGTTAGGAATAAATACAAAAGCTGAAAATTCACGGCGTGAAAACCTATTAATGTCGATTTTTGATGCGATATTTGTTTTGTGTTTTATCAGCATTTCAAGGGTGTCTAAGAATTCAAAGACTTTAGTACATTAACCCTGTGTCACCCTGGTACTTTCCGAATGGACATGGCGCAAGTGGTGGAAATTAAAATTCCCAACTAAATCTATTGAGGCATGTTGTCCGATAACACGCAAAAAAAATAAATTCTATCCTAATGAAAGGCATCCAAGTCAAGCCTTCAAGGCGTAACTATTTTCTAGCTATAGTCCAAGATATATAGAAAAAAAAACCCGGAAATAAATAGGTACAAGCTGAAGTTTTTTCGA